>OY856186.1:256465104-256500748 GCA_963693315.1 Diogma glabrata
AAAACTATTTCCTTGAAACAGAAACGTTTTTGTAAGATTTATATTTTAATTTGCATTTTAAAATTGCTTATTAAACTGTTTTATTAAGATTAAATTTTTTTTAAAGATAAATAGTTATTTAACAAAAGAAAATGTTTACAATTTTTTTATTTAATTTTTGCAAGTCTTGTGGCACAGTGAAATATTGTCCGATTGACAATTCCTCAAATTTTACATAATAACTTCTTTTTATTAATAGCACAAATTAAAATAACGGCCCAAAAGATAAATTAAAAATTAGAAATTACACCGATATAAGGGACACCCTAATATATATATATATATATATATATATATATATATATATATATATATATATATATATATATATATATATATATATATATATATATATATATATATATATATATATATATATATATATATATAAATATATATATATATATATATATATATATATATATATATATATATATATATATATATATATATATATATATATATATATATATATATATATATATATATATATATATATATATATATATATATATATATATATATATATATATATATATATATATATATATATATATATATATATATATATATATATATATATATATATATATATATATATGAGCAATTTCACGAAGATTCAACATCGTTTTGACTTGACCCCTTTTAATTTTGATTATTTTTTGTTTATAGATAGTCTTTGATAAATCATATCAAGATGGCGATTGAAGAATAAAGCATTAATTTCGCGTCTGGTGAATTAATTTATATTTTAATTTTTTCGAATTTCTTGTACTGTTAAAAGTTCCATATAATTAATGTTCAAGTGAATAAGATAAAAACTGTAATTTATAGACATTTGGTGAATAGTTATTGTGTATTTCTTTAAAGCTAATTATTCTGATCTGAAGTAGTGATTTATTACTAATTTTAACCTTGAAAAGTGTCTAAGCTCAACTTCATTTAGTGTGGTAATCAGTATTCAATAAAAACTAGTTAACTGTGTTTAATATACGCTATAGTGTTATCTAAAAAGAAACTTATGCTCTACATTAACTTTTATGGAAAATTTGGCAAAAATAAGTTTTTGTTTAATGCAAATCTGAACTTTACCTACATTGCAAATTCCTATATATGTGTTGTGCATAAACATTTAATTGATATTACGTATGTTTTAACTGGTCTTTATTAGACAAATCTAAAAATTTCATACGGTATTTACTGGATATTATAATAAAATAATTTGTCTTGTTTATGAATGCCATTAAAAATATATAAACAAATTCAATATGTCATCCGAAACGAGATCAACTCGTCAAAATAGTAATTCTGCTTCTAAAGGTCAAGATAATTACAAACACCCCATTTCGTTAGCTGACATCGATACAAAGCTGGATGAATATTTTATCGACTTATCAGATAAATTAATTTCAACCACAAACGAACTAAAAAATCAAATTAAAGAAATCTCAACAGATTGTAACCTGAAAATTTCTAACGTTAAGTCAGATCTAATTAGATTGGAAAGAACAATGAATTCTGATTTAGATGCTATACGAAAAGAGACCGAACTGATTATATCTGGACTGCCACAGAAGGAAAATGAAAATCTCTATACAATTTTTAAATCTTTGTCCAGCAATTTGGGATATGATGTTGTGACAAATAATGGAAACCAACAATCACCTTTACCTGATATTAAACTATATCGTATTAAGGCTAATTCTGCTAATCCAAACATACATCCTGCCGTTATTGTTCAATTTGCTACAACTTTCTACAAAAACAATTTTTTCCACCGATACTTAAAAATAGCAAAAAACCTCACTCTGGACTGTGTCGAAGGATTTCAGGGCAGCTCACGTATCTATATCCAACCTAATCTAAATAATGAGTATTATAAGGTCCATAAGTTGGCATTATTATTAAAGAAATCAAAACAAATTAATCAAACGAAAATTATCAATGGAAAAGTACTTGTTAAACTATCACACAAAGATTCATTTGAAACATTTTACCATGAAGATGAACTAAAAATGGCAGTAGAGAATCTTCCTTCTACTAACCATCCACCAGTCGTGAAATAGTTATTGACTAGTTTTGTTGAATTGTAAACATTAATAAATTAGAAAATATCAAGAGTTTAATCAATAATAAGACATTTATAAATTATATTGTGATCTAAAATCTCTGTTTATCTCGTTCTATTTTTGTTGTTTTGTTTAGTAATTTTACGGTTTTATTTGATATATCATTCTCTCTGAACAAAACAAAGAAATTAAAAAAACTGAGGTTTGTTTGTTCGTTAATAATTAATTAGCTTCTTTTTTTTTAAATTTTCTAGATTGGAAAGACAACTTATTCTAACTGGATATAAATCTCAACCAACGTAATACAGCTATGGACTTTAACAATATTGTATTAAAGTCATCTTTTAAATCTAAAAGCAATGGATTTAACTTTGCTCATTTGAACCCAGGTAGTATAGTTTCAAACTTTGATGAGTTGAGGAAAACACTGAGTGATGTCCCTCTTCATTTGATTGCAATATCTGAAACTTGGTTGAAGGAGAAACATAATAACCAATTGGTCTCTTTTCCTGATTTTCAGTTGATACGCAAGGATCGGGCTGGTCGTCGTGGAGGAGGGGTTGCTATATATATTAATCAAAACATTAAGTATAAAATTGTTAAAAAGAACTCTCCCACTTCTGAATTCGATATGATTTTTATTGAAATTTCAAACAATATTCGTGAAAAATTACTCATTAGAGTAGTATATGTACCACCTAATATCAAGTTTATCAGCAAACTTAAAAGAGTGTTCAATTCCTTATCAAGCAGATATGATGATGTCCTTATACTTGGCGATTTCAATATCAACCTTTTAGCTTCTGACCGTACTGTTAGCAAGTTCAAGGATTTCATCAACTCATATGGAATTATATATGCATCTACTGAACCTACTAATTTCGTAGATAAAAGTTCTACCTGTATCGATCTGTTGTTGTTAAAAAATGTTTCTAAAATAGGGTTCTTTACGCAAATTTCGATGCCTGGACTATATACCACCCACGATATGATTTTTGGCTCTTATGGTTACGAAATCAATTCTGAGATTCACGGTAATTTTATATTACGGCGTAACTTGAAATGTATTAATCGTAATGAATTGATTGAGTTTGCCCAAACGTTAAATTGGTATGAAATATTTAACATTAGTGATGTAAATGATAAACTATCTTATTTCAATAACTTAGTAGTCTTCCTATTAAACCAATTTGCCCCTATCAAACAATTTAAAGTGAAAAAAGTTAATGATGATTCATGGTTTGACTCGAACATTATTAGCCATATTAATAAACGCAACTACCTTTATAGTTGTTGGAAACGAAATAAAAATGCACATAATTGGGACTCCTTTAGTAAATACAGAAATAAAGTAAGCCAAATTATAAAAATCGCTAAATTTAATAATTTTAAGAAAATCTTTAGTACCGATTTACCTCCTAAAGTGTTGTGGTCAAATTTTAAAAAACATGGTCTAACTAATGCAAACCAAAATATTGATACAGATATTTCGCCCTCCGAGTTTAACAAATACTTCGCTTCTGCTACAACCTCGCCTACTGAAACATTTAACTGTCACAATCCCATTTTAATACCATCAGCCAATCATTTCTATTTTGATAATGTATCTGACCTTGAAGTGTGTAAATATATTACAGAAATAAAGTCGGATGCCTGCGGTGTAGACGATATCCCTATACGTTTTACTGTGTTATTGCTACCCATTATAGCTAAATATGTTACGCATATTATAAATTCTGCTATAACTAAGTCCATCTTCCCAAATACTTGGAAAACTGCATTTGTTATACCAGTACCAAAAATATCAAACCCAGATAAACTACAGGATTTTAGGCCGATAAGCATTTTACCTTGTCTTTCTAAAGTGATGGAAAAAGTACTGAAAAAGCAAATATTGGCCCACCTTAATAAAAATAGAATGATTCATCGGTTTCAGTCTGGATTTCGTGAAGATCACAATACATCTTCAGCTCTGCTAAAAATAATAGATGACTTAAGCACATCTATCTCTTATAACAAGATTTCCTATCTTATCTTATTGGACTTTTCGAAAGCCTTTGATTCGGTGGACCATGTAACACTTCTAAATAAACTGCGTAGCCAATATAATTTTTCTTACAGTGCATTAAAAATTCTCCAATCTTACTTATCTGATCGATACCAATTTGTTCGAGTCGGTGAAAAGTTTTCTGATCCGGCAAAGATAGCTTCTGGTGTTCCACAAGGTTCCATTCTTGGACCTATTTTATTTAGCATGTTTATCAATGACATCTATTTATCAATCAGTAGTGTATGTTTCCATCTATTTGCCGACGATCTACAATTATATGATTCCGAACAAGTCGAAAACAATGATATTTGTGTAGCAAGACTAAATAACACCTTAAAATCCATATCGACCTGGGCTAAGCAGAATAAGATTAAGTTGAATCCAACCAAATCGCAAGCTATCGTTATCGCGAGCAACAAAACCCTTGTCGCTAGTTTAAATATGACCCAATTCCTTATTGATGGTCAGTTGATTCAAATAAATAATAAAGTCAGAAACCTTGGACTGATCGTAAATAATTCTCTTACTTGGGATGATCATATTACAAATATTTGTTCTAAAATTTACATGATTTTGAGCAAGCTATGGTTATCCGCCAATTTCACTCCCTGTGATATAAAGTTGAAATTGGTTAGATCTTTAATCGTTCCACACCTGATTTACTGTGCGCCTATTTATTCTGGCTGTTCAGAGGCTTGTTGGAAAAAGTTAAACGTTGCCTTCAATTCATGCGCTAGGTACATATATAATAAAAAGATTGGGGTTTCAATCTCGAATTATTCAAAATTGATTTTAAACTGTTCTTTACGTAATTATTTGGATTATATCTCGTTATTATTTTTGCACAAACTGATACATTCAAAAACGCCGCAGTATCTGTACGAAAAACTGAATCTATCTAGATCCGTTAGAACTTTTAATCTAAATCTACCATTTAACTGCAACTCAAAGGCTCGCCAGTCATCGTTTTTCGTGCATGCTATCAAAGTTTGGAACTCGCTCGATCATAATATAAAAGCTGTAAATATTTATACGTCCTTTAAAAAGTTGTCTTTTGAAGCTATGTCAACAAAAGTTTAAAGTTTTTTTTTTTTTGGTTTTTTAAAATTGGATTGCTGATCGTTTTTTGAATTCTATGGTTATTAATTATATACATATTAACAATTATACAAACGAAGTTGTATTTATTTTGTTTTTTTTTTATTGTTACTTTCTCTGCAATGATATATCATGTACTTCCTACCAAGTAATATTGTCTTGTACCTTTATGTTCGATATAATTGTTATGAATTTAATGAAGATTTAGCCAATATAACCAAAGCTACCATACTTAATATTATTGATATCCATATTTGATATGCTAACATCAGCTTTTTTTTTTTTTTTTTTTTGTTTTTTGTTGTTTCTTTGTTAGTTTTTATTAAAACTGAAATTTTGCATATTAATGAAACTATAATTAATTGTAACTGAATTTGTTTCTTTTTTTTTTTTCTTCAACCTGTCTTGTTTGTTAAATTGTTCTATTAGTACTTAATGTTTATAATGTACATAAGAAAACTTGCTTGCATGCAAGTAAGTTGTAAAAAGGCTCAGCCTTATGTGTATATGAATACTTTAGTAAATAAATAAATAAAATAAATAAATAAAAAATACAAGTTCTCTTAGAATTTTTTTTTTCGACCAGGGGTCTTCACAGAGTGCCCCTCAATTTTTGTTATTTTGTGATGTGAGTGCATTTTGACGAGCGATTGTAGAAAAACTACTCAATCGATTTTCATAAATGATATGTCGTTGAATAGGTATTAGAACAAAGTTTTTAAAAATGTACACTGTTAATTTTTTGAAATAATTTTTAACGGTGTAACATAAGAAAAAAATGGTGTAATTGAAAAAAAGATGGCATAGCCTTTTTTTTTTTTTTAAACTAAATTGAAGCTTATTTTATATCTAACAACTTGTGAAAGTTTAGGACTAGCATCATTTTTTGTTTTAAAGATAAAATTCGTTGTGCATATGACTGTCGGGAATCAGTTTTTTTTGTTCTGAAGAAAAATTATAAAAATGGCGATTTTTAGATTCAGATTTTTTTTTTATGTTAAATATCAAATATTTTATTATTAAATGAACTTTTTAAAAAGCAATTTCAGTCAAGTTCAGCAAAATTTTGCGACATTTTGACTCGACCCTTTTTAATTTGGTCTATTTTGGTTTATTTTTAGTTTATAGATAGCCTTTGATAAATGAAAAATACGGCTTCAAGTAGAATTTTTTTAAATATAGTCTTTCTTAGTCTATCTTTTAGGTAGATTTCATATAAAAATCTACCTATTGCAATGACCGTGATCTCGGAATTTCGGAAAAATTTTGATGCCAAACGACTATATATGTAAAGCGGAGACGGAAACGATATGAGGTATAACGGAATTTAGCGGCACTCTCACGGTCGCATTTTTCGACCTAGACCAAAAATTTCTGAGCGTGTTGCGGCAAACAATCTCTTGGATAAGTTCGACAACTGGCCATATCCGGGTACAGGTTAAGAGTCTAGAGCCTTAAAACTGTCAAAAACAAAGCGTTATAACGGCCGTTTGGGGCAAAATATGTAAAAAAAATTTATAAATATTTATTATTTGAACATATTTCTATCATTTTTTAAAAAGCCAGACATCTGCAATAAAAGGTTCTTTAGCTATCTGCAATAAACTGTGTGAAGTACAACGGCATTTAGCGGCACTTTCACGGTCGCATTTTTTCACATACGCTAAAAATATTTTCTGGGTATGTTGCGGCAAACAGTCTCCTAAATATGTTTGACAATTGGCCACATCGAGGTACAGGTTAAGTGCCTAGAGCCCAAAAACTGAATAAAATAATGTTTATTTTTAAAGTTAGTTTAATACTTCTGTTTTTAATTAGTATTTTTTATAAAGTAATCTGATAAATCCGATTCTAATTGCACACATAACTGTCTGATCCCGAAATCTACCTATTTCTAGCGGATATACCTGCCGCTCGGACTTTTTTTGTTTTTTTCCGTCTCCGCTTTACATATATAGTCGTTTGGCATCAAAATTTTTCCGAAATTCCGAGATGACGGATATTGCAATAGGTAGATTTTTATATGAAATCTACCTAAAATTTCCATGTTCAATTTCATTTTCAATTACATTTACGTCATAAAAACAGCTACATTTTTTTTCCAAAAAATTGGCTACAAAATAAATGAAATTATTTTTTGACACACTTGACAATATTTTTTTGACAAACTTATAATGCCATAATTCTCCATAATAATAATAAAATTTCATTTCAAACAAACAATTTTATTTTTTCCAAAAAATTGGATAAAAATAAAAAAAATCTCTCTTTTGACACACTTGACAACATTTTTTTGACAAACTTATAATGCACCAATTCTCAATAATAATAATAAAATCTCATTTCAAACAAACAAATATGGAGGGGCTGAAATCTCACAGCTCTGAGATATCAAGACTTCGGTCTGGGTTAAGGATTTTGATATAGTTTTCGGCAAAAAACTTTTATGAGGACATGGTTTTTAGTTTTGGGCAGCGATGTATATCAAACATAACTTTGTGTTAAAGTACCAGTATTTTTTATCTCTGTTTAAAAATTTATTACAAAACTAACACGAAACATCAATACGTTATCAAAATATTGTTAAATTATTAAATAAAATCAAACTTTTTCAAAATTCCAAAAATTAGAATAAAATCAAATATTTAAATTTTTTCTAAATTTCAATAATATTTCAAAAATTCTTAAAAATTCAAACTTTTTCCAAAATTCTAAAAATATTGCAAAAATTATTACAAAATCAAATATTGAAAATTTTTTTCCAAATTCCAAAAATTATAATAATATCAAAAATAAAAAAATTTTCAAAATTTTAAAAATATTCCAAAAATTCTTACAAAATCAAAAATTAAAACTTTTGCCGAAATTCTAAAAATATTGCAAAAATTATTACAAAATCAAAAATACAAACTTTTTCAAAATTCCAAAAATATTTCAAAAACTATAACAAATTCACTTATAATGCCATAATTCTCAATAATTAATAATAATAAAATTTCATTTCAAAGAAACAATTTTATTTTTTTTCCAAAAAATTGGGTAAAAAACTAAATAAAAATCTTTTGACACACTTGACAACATTTTTTTGACAAACTTATAATGCCATAATTCTAAATAATAAAATAAAATTTCATTTCAAACAAACAATTAATTTTATTTTTTTTCCAAAAAATTGGGTAAAAAAATAAATAAAAATCTTTCTTTTGACACACTTGACAAAATTTTTTTGACACGCTTATAGTGCCATAATTCTCAATAATAATAATAAAACTTCATTTCAAACAATTAATTTTTTTTTTTGTTCCAAAAATTTAGGTAAAAAAATAAATAAAAATCTTTCTTTTGACACACTTGACAACATTTTTTTGACAAACTTATAATGCAATAATCTAGTTTTTGATCTCACATACCAATCCCGACCATCAGGATTTCTCCAAATTTAATGTTCCTACTCGTAATCACTTAAATTGAACGTTTTTTAAGCCAAAAATATGAAGATTTGCTATTTTTGACACACATAATGATTTTTTGACACACTTCCGGTACAGTTATCGAACACAGCGTCCTTTCGGACCTGTCCCTTGTAAATACCTATTTTTAGAAAAAAAAATTTTTGAAATCCCTCCAGCGGTTTTCCCTGCAGCGTAGGTAATGACGGCCGGCAGACAGACATACATTTTTTTTTTTTTGCTTTTTTAGAATCAGTAGGTCCTAAAACGTCGAGAAATGCCAAAAAAAGTGGGGGTAAGAATTTCACTTTGAGCTCATGAATGTAATACTTAGGTCTTTCAGACCGAAGTAATATCCTTATTATTTATTTCATTTACTTATTTTTGTATTGGTATAAAATATTATTTGCAATCAATGTTATAAACAAATTGAAATACACATACAAAAATAAGTTTCTAGTATATTTTTTGAAAATATACTGACGAGAATCCTAACAAAATATTTATATGAAATATAACATGAAAATATGGAGGGGCTGAAATCTCACAGCTCTGAGATATCAAGACTTCGGTCTGGGTTAAGGATTTTGATATAGTTTTCGGCAAAAGACTTTTATGAGGACATGGTTTTTAGTTTTGGGCAGCGATGTACATCAAACATAACTCTTTGTTGAAGTACAAGTATTTTATCTCTGTTTAAAAATTTATTACAAAACTAACACGAAACATCAATACGTTGCCGGAAAATTATAATCAAAATTCCAAAAATATTGTTAAATTAAATAAAATCAAACTTTTTCAAAATTCCAAAAATATTCCAAATATTAGAATAAAATCAAATATTTAAAATTTTCTAAATTCCAATAATATTTCAAAAATTCTTAAAAATTCAAACTTTTTCCAAAATTCTAAACATATTGCAAAAATTATTACAAAATCAAAAATTCAAACTTTTTTCAAAATTTCAAAAATTATAATAATATCAAAAATTAAAAATTTTTCAAAATTCTAAAAATATTTCAAAAATTCTTACAAAATCAAAAATTAAAACTTTTGCCGAAATTCTAAAAATATTGCAAAAATTATTACAAAATCAAAAATACAAACTTTTTCAAAATTCCAAAAATATTTCAAAAACTACAACATATTCAAAAATTTCCATGTCCAATTTCATTTTAAATTACATTTACGTCATAAAAACTGCTACATTTTTTTTCCCAAAATATTGGCTAAAAAATTAAATGAAATCATTTTTTGACACACTTGACATTATTTTTTGACAAACTTATAATGCCATAATTCTCTATAATAATAATAAAATATCATGTCATACGAACTATTAGTTTTATTTTTCTCTAAAAAAATTGGGTAAAAAATAAATAAAAACCTTTCTTTTGACACACTTGACACCATTTTTTGACAAACTTATAATGCCATGATTCTCAATAATAATAATAAAATTTCATTTCAAACAAACAATTTATTTTTTTTCCAAAAAATTGGGTATAAATAATAAAACTTCATTTCAAACAAACAATTAATTTTATATTTTTTCCAAAAAATTAGGTAAAAAAATAAATAAAAATCTTTCTTTTGACACACTTGACAACTTTTTTTTGACAAACTTATAATGCAATAATCTAGTTTTTGATCTCACATACCAATCCCGACCATCAAGATTTCTCCAAATTCAATGTTCCTACTCGTAATCACTTAAAATGAACGTTTTTTAAGCCAAAAATATGCAAATTTCCTTGTTTTGACACACATAATGATTTTTTTGACACACTTCCGGTACAGTTATCGAACACAGCGTCCTTTCGGACCTGTCCCTTGAGTATACCTGTTTTTAGAAAAAAAAATTTTTGAAATCCCTCCAGTGGTCTTCCCTGCAGCGTAGGTAATGACGGCCGGCCGGACGGCCGGCCGACAGACAGACATACATTTTTTTTTCTTTTGCTTTTTTAGAATCAGGAGGTCCTAAAACGTCGAGAAATGTCAAAAAAAGGGGGGGTAAGAATTTCACTTTGAGCTCATGAATGTAATACTTAGGTCTTTCAGACCGAAGTAATTGTCCTATAATTTCAATTACATTCAATTACCCGGACTTTTCGATTATTCGGCATGTTTCAATCCCCCGCGAGCATTCCGGATAACTGGACTTTTACTGTATTAGAATCTTACTGAACCTTACCCAAAGGTGAATATGGTGGCTAAAGAAAGCTTCAATAACGCCAGCTTTTACATTATTGTTGCAGCTTCAATGAATTTTTCTTTGTAAATTTTTTTGTAGAAAATAGTTTGAGAGTCAGTTTTGAGGATTTTTATGAAATCAACATTAAAATCACCTATCACAATAGTTGGAGACAAAAGTGTCGTCAAAATATTGCCAACGAGTACATGATTAAGAGTGATTTGTCTATTGAACATTTTCTGAGATGGGTATACCGACAGGACTTGAACTCCAGTTATAGTTGAAAAATTAAATATTCACAGAAAAAAACACTCGTTTTTGGCAATAACTCAAAAACTAAACAGAAAATTCATTGAGACTTTTTTGAAATACTTTGATCTTTTTCGACTTTCTAAACCAAACTGGACTCCTTAAAAAAAATTTTGTTTTACAATCTCCTTATCTATGTTCATAAAATATAGATGAAAACAAATATTTGAATTTTTTTGTTATGAGTAGGCGTGAAAAAACACATTTAAAAACTGTAGAAAATTTCAACTTGATAGCACTTATAGTTACTGAGTAAATCGATTGTGTAGAAATTCAGACGGAGACCGTAGTTCCACCAATAGGGTATCGTTTTTACTTTTTTTAACTAAAGAACCCTAAAAATGCCAAAATTCTAGTTCTTGGTATTATGTTGAAAAATAATGAAATTATAAAATTATTGGGAAAAAATAAAAAAAACTGGGATATCAACCCTTATTATTAGCTTATTTTTTCATTTTTTATAATATATTATCAAAAATTCAAATTTTAGTTATTTTTATCAAAAAGGACTCATGTTTACAGAGGGTGAAACGGTCCGTTCCGGACGGTGAAAACTACCGGAGGGTGAAAAGGCCCGTTCCAGTGCAGATCCCGGGATTGTAATTCCTGCAATCCCTAGCTATAAAGAAAGAACTGCAACAACAAAAATTCTCACTGTAAAATTTTTGCAGCAGATCAAAAAACAAATTGGAAAGACTGCCTGATTTCGACCTAATGACCCCTTTTGTTTATGTACTTACTTTTAAAGTTTCTTGGAACTATGGTGATTGGCATGTATGAAGGTTTAAAGTTGGGATTAAATGAGACGAAACCGTGGATAGTAATATTCTCCGAGGATTGATGGATTGTCCTTGATCATTTCACTAAATTTGTATTACTCAAACCGGAACGGAACGGAACTTCACCTAAGGTGAACGCCTTACGGTTTGATACATGGGGTACCAGAGTTTTTCAAGCGACAATGATAAGCAGTGGCCAAGTAAGTCTTTTCAGAACTTATTGGATTTCCATATTCAGCATGTTAGAACTGGGATCTATACAGTCCGCAGAGTAAAGCTTCAGAGAGCCTACATAGATCGAGTCTCCCTGCTATATAAGCATATTTTTTTTTTTTTGAATAAAATGTGTTGTGTTATAGGGTTTACAATATGTATCACAACAACACATAAATACCTTTTAAGACCTAGGTCCAGACCTAGGTCCCACCACAACTGGCGTTCTAAGGTCATTTTGAACGCTTTTTTTAAACCTCTGCGGGTTGAAGTCACCTGAGACTAAGGATTCCGGCAAACTATTCCATTTGTATGCAGTTCGGACAAAGAAGTCTTTCTGCGATCTGCCAGTATAACAGCGTGGGATCTCGACCGTTTGACTGGTTGCGGTAGCCGATTGTTGAGTGGAACGGGGATAAGAATAAGTTTGAAGCATGATGCTGTTGATTTCATCTGAGCACTGTTGATGACGATATTTGTAAGAAACAACGAGGTCAGCAACAGTGCGACGATGTTGTAGGGAATCAAGTTTTGATGTCAAAGTTCGATCACCCACAATTCATATAGCCCGCTTTTGAACAGAGTCCAAGGGGGGCCAAGATGGAAACAGAAGCAGCACCCCAAACTTGACAACAGTATTCCATACAGGGACGAATATAGGACTTATAAACATGGAGCAATTGGTATGGAGTGAAACATTTTTTGCATCTATTTAGGAGGCCGAGTTTTTTAGACGCGCTTTTTGCCATCGCCATTACATGATCGTTCCAGAGTAGGTCATTTGAAACTGTGACACCCAATAAACGAATGCTTTTACATACGCCTATTGGTTCATCACACATACTGAATAAAATATCTTTAGGGAACTCGGTCTTTGATCTGGAAACAATCAACAGCTGTGTTTTGGTAGAGTTGAAATGGACCAGGTTTTGGTCACCCCAATCAGCGACTTTATTCAGGTCTTTGTTTACGTTTATGACAGCCTCTCTCCGGGCGGGATTAATTCGTTCGTGCATTTTACCTTTTGAAGGAAGGGGCTCGAACGACTTCTGCAGAGTACTATTATCTGCATCTGTATGTGAAAGGTCAACACTCAACATGAGCTTCTCATCTGGGGGAGATAGCTTATGCTTTGCGTGCCGCAGGGAATGGTTTCACTCAATACTCTCCGTATTACTTGTTGTTTGGTAAACATCCAATATGATGGGAAAATCTATCAGTTTCTGAAATCCCATCACATCCTCGATGATACAGTTAACGAAATGCTAGATCGATCGGATCATCTGGCCATACTCAGCCCTCAGGAGTTGTGTTCTAGCCAACCTTAAATCTGCATAAGGACATTCTTTACCTCAACAGCTAATAATTTTTTCCCCAAAACTGGCTCCTAAGTTTATGTCTTTAATAATCGTATCCAGAATGGGTTCCGTGCTTTACGAATGTAAAAACTAGGAGAGTAAAAATATCGTGATTCATCATGCTAAGGATATTAAAGCGTAATCTTTCTGAATTACTTCCTACAGCTTCCTTCGTCTCTTTTTTGTTAATTGTGGTTCACTTTACATCTAGTTAATATCAGTAATCTGGCAATACTGATGGACATTATTGACTGTGAAGCCCAGTGTTCCTTTTATAGAATTGACGTACGTTGGGATTTACTTTCGATCTATTTACCAGTTCCTGCTTGATTCCTGAACCTTAATAATCTTGTTCTTCAAGCTGATTCAGTGTTCTCGAAATTCTTCTCCATGTTGTCGTTCTCTCTGAGTTAAATTTTAAATAATGTTTTACTTTAATATTTGTATTTAACTCAGTTGGTTGTAACGACACATTTTTTTCAAATATTTAACCTGACTTTATAAAACCTATGTTAAAAATAAACATCGAATTTGTTGAATATAATTTACTGCATAGAAAATTAGATACATCATGTTTGACATCATCCTTCTTGTAAAACAAATCCTCAGATTGATTTTGATGATACACTAAATAAGTTCCATTTTAAATCATCTGAACTAACTGAATTTTATAAATTTTATAACTTATCAGCGACATTTTTCCTTATAAACGAATTGTTTTTATTTGTTCAACTTTAATATTCAACCATATTTAATATTCAACTTCAATACAGAATATATATTTTTATATAACTGAAAAAAAGTGTTTCACAAATCACAAATAATTTAAAATGTCTTATAAAATATAATTGAAACGTTAATTTGATACAAAAAAAGAAATAGATCAAAACCTAACCTCAATTTTGATAGTCATATAAAAAGATTGTGATGAATAAATTTTTTTCGAATAATTTACTATAATGAATAATGTGGTTTGATTTTATTGATAAAGTCAATAAAAATTAGTGAAAATTGTTTGAAGGAAAGGCTATTCGACATACAAAAGAAAGAAATTGTTTAAAGGAAGCGCTATGTGGTATAGAAACTGGCTGGAGAAGGAATTTGCCATTCTAGCTGTAAGTCTGGTTTTTAATTTAATTTTGTATTTCTTTCTTTTTATTATGCCTGGAATGGTGATTGAATTTTTTTTATCTCTTTGAATTTTTTTTATCAATCTAAATATTGTCTACTCAAAGTAAATATTGTCTACTCATTAATGGATTTTGCAAATTGGAATTTCGCCGACTCCGGCTGAAGTCCGGCTGCCGTGAATTGAATTTCTTTGGTTGGTTGGTGACTGGGGAGTGACATGGTTGTATAAGTCCCGGTACAATACGTGGACATAATATATGAGCTAGTGAAAGAAAATCATTGTGATGTGTTCATTTCCTGTTTACTGGAAATGATAGAGTTAAAATTTTAGCGAAAATGAAAGTTGGAATAAGCAAGTCATGGTGTACGAATAGAGGGATGCAAGGGATGTGCTTAGGATGTTTCAACAAATGATCTGTAATAAATGAGAGAGTGAATGTGACAATAAGTGTGTATATCAAGTGAAAGGCTAAACGTCCAGAGAGCTAGTGAGTATGCCTTTAAGAAAACCTTATTATAAGGACCTCAAAAATGGCAATGGGAAGGATTGCTTGTACGAATATCATCACTCATCTGAATGGAAATAATTTGTGTGAGAGATGTAGTGTGGTCTATGATTTTGAGCATCTTGTTCTATGGTGTGGCCTAGTATGACCAGATCATATCGCAATTCAATACCCTCTTAAGTGGAAGCCGGTTTGCTGAAATCTTAAAATTAGATAGAATGGGAAACAGAGATGTGTATACAGAAATAAGTAGAATAGAAGTGTGAAATTTTTCTGAATGAGTTGATCTAAGAATGAGATGTTTTGTGTGAATGGACAAGTTTTTTTTATGTTGTATCCTTATTTAACATTTGGTTATTTTTTAAATTTTGTGGTATATCTTTTGGATACATATTAATTTTAATTTTTACATATTATTTATTTATACTTTTTGAAATTAACATTTTATGTATATTTTCTATTTATTTGTAATTGATCGGCAGTATGGCCCTTATAAAAAACTAAGCCAATAAATTAAGATAAAATCTACCTGATGTTTTAGCTGTCCATATTTTTCGAAAGTTTTTAAAATTTCATTTAATACTCATTCTCAGAAAAGCTTATTTATCGCTAAAGTTTCTTTCAAACATTGAGCAATGTTTTTCCTTTAACGTAAACGCTTTTTCTAATAAATTACCAACCGATTTTTGCAAGTGTTCTTATACTGTTCGAAAATAGTTGTTATAACAATAGGTCATAAAAAGTCTTCAAAAGCTCTTTATCGACCGTGAAAGCTTCTGCTTAAGAATTTCAAACTGTGCAAAACATGACTCTAATCTATAACGTCTATATGGTATTTTTCAACTGCCCCTATCTGCTCAAATTGGTTGAACTTCGATGGTAAGAAACTTCTCAGAAAAACTCTGTACTTTAGCGTGCAACCCAACCATATATAGATAGTGTCATACATACGATTTGATTGACCAAAATACAAACGGTAAGCCCAAAAAACGCCGCCCAAAGAAACCCAGAGAAAACAAAAATAAATAAAATCTTCATCTGCTGCGCTATAAATAAGTTCATATTAAATCAACTAATCAATTATGTAGCGAATTTTTACATAATTAACTGACAAGAGTTCCAGCTAGAGATGGATAAACAAAACGTAAACATTTATCCTTGACTGAATTACACATATTTTCAAATAGACAAGAAATTGGTCAAGGATTTTTATAAAAAAAAGTGTAATAAAAATAAAAACTATTTTTGGATTTAATATAAAAAGAAAGAAAATAAAAAAGAAATACGATAAGAAATATTTCTTTTCTTTTAAAATAATTAAATAATATGTGATAATTTTATGTAAGCAAAAACTGCAATTTTTTTTGGTTCATTGTAAAAAAAAGAAACTAAACTACAAGAGACAAGTAACATTGAAATTCAGATTACATATATGTACATTTTGTTACTTACATATATATATATATATATATATATATATATATATATATATATATATATATATATATATATATATATATATATATATATATATATATATATATATATATATATATATATATATATATATATATATATATATATATATATATATATATATATATATATATATATATATATATATATATATATATATATATATATATATATATATATATATATATATATATATATATATATATATATATATATATATATATATGTGTGTATATAAATATAATATGATAGAAATTGAAAAAAGATGCATTACATCGGCCAATGGCCAGTTTTGAGTTGAACGACCGCTATGCCCTACACATACAATTACTTTGCAATTTTAAAATCTCTCTTCGTTATTTTGTATAAACTTCACTTATTTTTATTCTTATTTCACAAAACAAAAAAAAATAATTTGCAAGTACATCTTAATGCACTTATTTATTTATTTAAGGAATAATTCTTAAAAGAGAGCGAATAATAAATAATAGAGAGAATGTGAACGATAAGTACTGTATGAGTATGCGTTACAAATAATTTCAAATATAGAATCAAATTATATTCAGATTTTAAATTTTTCGCTGTTATCACAAAACACGATTAATTTTATTGTAAATGTCATGAAAACTATAAAATTGATTTTGATTAGAAGTTTTTAATTAAATTACCTTAAAAATTAATAAGATGTTACAGTAGGTCAAGAATTTAATTTGTGTTTAATATTTGGATTTGTAATCACACATGTCTCGGCTTATAACTTATTCAATTGTTAATGGGTAAGTTGTTTGTAAAGCTTACAGCATTGCATTGACATTTGGTTAAACCAACCATGCGTACGATTAGTCTATTCCAAAAGTAAAGCTTCAGGGTTTAGGTATTCCTATTCATCGTAGTATTACGCCGGTTAAAGTCGGCCTATGAAAAGATCAAACTGATTGGAGTCCCTTCACATATCCTAGGTCTTAATGAAACCTGGACATTAGGCGGCCTTCAAGTGCAACTTTTACCTTATCATATCACACTAGGCTCTGACTTGGTTGACCTACTCATCTCCTGGCTTGTGGGAATAATATAAAAAAAATCAAAAGTATTTTAAACGGTGGCAGCACATACCAGTTATAAGCTACTCTGTTAGAAGAGGGTAGCGGGAACATTACAGCCGTGGCGATGAAGACAATATCAACTTACAGGAGGACAGGGAATAGTTTGTCACTGCTACCACTAAAGGGAAAGTCCGGCATGCGGGAAGATGGTAACCTGTAGCAAAGCTTAAATGCTAACAAGACGACATCCCAGTCGCTAACATAATTATGATCTTCGTCCGTAGGAGTGCTGGACAGACAATCAAAAAATCTTTCGCACTACTAGATACACAAAATGCAAGAGTAATTGTAAAGGCTTTAAAAATTCTAGGCTGCCAATAAAGGTAAAGGGTAAAATTCAAATTATTTTCAATAGCAACTCCATGAAATCTAATTCATTCAATTTTATACAGCTCCTCGTGGTTTATCTTAATAGGGAAGATTTTATTCCACCCCATTCCAATCGTGCAAGACTATAAAATTTGGTTTTGGTTGGGTTTTAACTCAATAAGATTATATTTCTTCCAGATTTTCATTGATAGAATTAATTAATATGCAATGTGCTTTTAACAGCAAAACTGGATTTGATGCGATTTAGAAATAAAAAATTAATTTTTGTCTGAGAAACAATGTTCGTGTTAGTTCAGAGTCTTAGTGAACTCCAGCATTTGTTGTGAAAACTTGAAAAACAATTCCATGTGGATGACAGTAAAATAATCCACACCATACGTTCTTATAATTTAGCTATAAGATTTGTATAGCTGGCTTTAAAAAATGCATTGAAAAATGAAAATGTGAAACTGATTGTTTTACTATATATTGTTACGTTTTTCAACCTTACTTCGAATCGGTCTTACTCTCAGTTCGATGAACGTATTTTCCAATTCTCCTTGTGGATTCAATCACTGATTAGTAAGCACAAACACCAGATTTTCTTAAATATTCAACACAGCTATGGTTCCAAAACAAAAGGAAAACAATATAGCAAACAATATTTCTATCTATAATATTCTTCCAATAGCTTCAGAAAGTTCAACGGTTGATTTAGAAATTTCCAGTATAAACACAGTGTCTAAAATATCACACAAAATATTTCTATTCAATAACACTTAAAACTTTATTCACAATTAAAAAAAACTTCTATTTACACGGTTTTACGTTTACGATACAGCGTTTCATTTACAATTAATTTTCATTTAACTTAATCACATTCCACTTAAACTATTTACACTATCGCTGTCTAATTTAAATTAACTTTACATCATCGCAGTCTATTTATAGACTAATTTAACTTTGGAAGATGAATTCCTTATTTACAATTTTTCTAAATTTCTCAAATAATCCAGAAAAGTCCATTCTTACAAAGAAAACTCCAGAAATTCTGATGAAATTTGTTTCATGTTGTTTTTGTTTTTCTTATTTTATTTTCTGACTTATCCTTTTGCTTGTGACCTTGATTTTAGATTTCAAATATTGAATAGGGGGAATTGAGGTTGAATTTTGTTTTCTATTTCACTACGATTATGTAGAATCGTAACAATGTTTTGGTAACACTCTAGATCCCGGCTAAGAAAAGCTAAGGAACCGAGTCTGGGCCAATTTTGCACCACAGCTTTTGTAGTTACGGCCAAGCTTAACATTTTTTAATGGCCCAAGCTTGGACCAAGTTGTGACTGATGTCCTTGGGCCAAGTCTGGCAAACCAATGCTTTTTTTTTAAATAAAAAGTGTTGTGGTACAGGGTTTAAAATATGTGTCACAACAACACACAAATACCTTTTAAGACCTAGGTCCAGATCAAGGTCCCACAACAACCTGCGTTCCAAGGTATTGATGAACGCTATTTTTAAACCTCTGCGGATTGAAGCCACCTGAGACAATGGATTCCGGCAAACTATTCCATTTGTATGCAGTTCGGACAAAAAAGTCTTTCTGCGATCTGCCAGTATGACAGCGTGGGATCTTGACCGTTTGATTGGTTGCGGTAGCCGATTGCCGAGTGAAACGGGGGTAAAAATAAGTTTAAAACATGATGCTGCTGAGTTCATCTGAGCACTGCTGGTTTCATCTGAGCACTGCTGATGACGCTATTTGTAAAAAACAACGACGTAAGCAACAGTGCGACGATGTTGTAGGGAATCAAGTTTTGATGTCAAAGCTCGATCACCCACAATTCGTGTAGCCTGCTTTTGACCAGAGTCCAAGAGGGCCAAGATGGAAACAGAAGCAGCACCCCAAACTTGACAACAGTACATCATGCAGGGACGAATATAGGACTTATAAATATGGAGCAATTGGTATGGAGTGAAAAAATTTTTTGCATCTATTTAGGAGGCCGAGTTTTTTAGACGCGCTTTTTGCCATCGCTATTACATCCATTACATCGTTACAAAGTAGATCATTTGAAACTGTGACACCCAATAAACAAATGTTTTTACATTCACCCATTGGTTTATCACACATACTGAATAAAATATCTTTGGGGAGCTCGGTCTTTGATCTGGCAACAATCAACAGCTGTATTTTGGTAGAGTTGAAATTGACCAGGTTTTGGTCACCCCAATCGGCGACTTTTTTTAGGTCTTCATTCACGTTTATGGCAGCGTCTCTCCGGGCAGGATTAATTTGTTCATGCATTTTACCTTTTGAAAGAAGGGGCTCGAACGACTTGTGCAGAGTACTATCATCTGTGAAGCTATTTATTGGGTTGCTGGTGATTTTCAGGCTTGGGCCAAGTCTGGCAAATAAGGCTTGGGCAGGTCTTTCAAACAAATTTTTTTTTCAGTCCTCCCTTAAATGTGTGGAAAGAGGTTGTGGAAAGAGTAACATTTATAAAAATAAAGAAAAACATAATGTGGTGTTCTCATGTTTACAATGCATTAACCTGGTGAATAACGCGTAATATAATAAACTGAAACTTGGTTCAATCTAGGCATTTACAACTGGCCCAGACTGAAACCAAAGCCAACTAGCAAAGGCTTGGCTCGCCAATACGAGCCCAAGATTGGTTCGTTGTTTAAGGGCGATGTATAGCCGAGCGTGTTAAAACACTAGTCTATACATTGTTAGGGTCGACGGTTCGAATTCATTCAAATCCAATATATGGATTTACTTTTATTTAGCGTATGGTTTTTATGACACATTAAAAAGCAAAAATAAAACTTAAAATAGGTAGATTTTTCTATGAAATCTACCTAAACCAAAACATGAATACACATTAAATGAGCTTACAATCAATTTGATTGCACGTCTTTTAGTTAAAAAGTAAAAAGTAAAACATTTGAGCATTGGGCAGTACATTTGAACATTAGATGTTTACATCGAGTGAGTCTATCCATGCTACTACATCGGGAGTTGTCAAATGGATGTCTGAGATGTCGCCATTGTATCGTCGAAGTGGACACACAGTTGCAATGTGTTTTATGGTTTGTTGTGGACTTTGTTAGTGGACTTTGTATTTTGTTACGTATATTTGTTACGTTTTTCCAAACTTCCTTCGTATTGGCCTAACTCACAATTCGATAAACGCAATTCCCAAATCTCTTCCTGGATTCGATCACTGATTAGTAAGCACAAACACAAGGTTTTATTAAGTATTCAACTCCTTAATTGTTCCACAACAACAGGAAAACAATACAGCAAACAATATTCCTAACTAGAAGATTCTTCCAACAGCTTCGAAACTCCAACGGTTTATTGTAGAAATTTCCAGTTACACAACGTTCAAAATAATACACAAAATATTTCTACTCAATAACAAAAAACTTTATTTACTAATTTAAAGCTTACTTCTTCTATTTACACGGTTTTATATACACTATACAAAGTCTCTTTTACAATTAATTCAATTTAACATAATCATTAATCACATATTTACAACTGTCGCAGTTAATTTTATTTATCACTTTACACCATCCCAGGTCTAATATAAAACTAATTTATTATACAAGAGGCAAATTGCTTATATACGATTCTGCATAATTTCTAGATAGTTCGAGGTCACTTTTTAGAAACCTTGAGAAAATATTAGAATATTCGATTATGTTATGTTGATTTGATTCATAAAATCATTCAATTTTATTTATTGTTGACCCAAGTTCTAAGAATACAACAACAGCACTATTCCTTTCATTCATTTATTGTTGTGTTTTGTTATGATTTTGCTATAACCGTAACAATATCATAATCATAAGACATAGGATACGGTCTCTTATCATAGTATGTGACACAAGTTCTCAAAACAAGACATGGGGCGAACATATGACTACATTTTTAAAATATGTTTCATAATAAAACCTATGTTGGTTAGATCTTGAATATACACCCACAAGATAGGGAGGACTTGAGGATATCCTTAAGGATTTCTCTCAGTAAGTGACAGAAAGGGTCTTATCCAACCACTATAATGCACTCGAACACTTTTTGGGTTTTAAAAGTCCTTGAACAAAAGATGTGCGAGATAGGAAGAATTTTAAAAGAATTTCAAAAAAGGAAAAAGATAGATTACCCAACCAAACGCGAAATTCATTCATGTGAAAAATGACAACAATATTGGCAACCATTAGATTATAACATACGTACAGAATTTCACGTCCACAGAGACGGTTAGCCAAGCTGAAAAAATAACAACAGGTAGTGTATGTGATTTTGTTGATATTGATCATATTGATCATACGTGTTTGTCGGAAGGCTCGTGTAGTATTGAAAAAGATTCATAATACAAAAACATGATCGCTTAAGATTAGAGTCTCAACTTTACAAGCTGACTCTACTTGGCTCAAACCTCCGTTTGGTTTTTCCCCTCTCCTGTATTAACTTAGAAGTTAGTTAATTTTATGGTTGAGTTTCATTTGAATATGTAATTTAATCTTTGATTTATTGACTGTCTCTTCTTGACCTTTTAGTTAAAGAAAAATTGGAGCGTTTCTGGATTTTATTGTATTTAATAAAAAACACTTTAAACCGGATCCTCTAGCTTGCAATCCAATTAGTTAAATCAATCAATTTACCTAGGTAGCATCAACCCCAAACCATTCAATATGGTAATCTATCTTAACTGATGATCTAGAAGATATCAATTTATAGCTAAAACGATGAACGGTAATAAAAAATCCACCTGGGTAATATATACGATATGCTACATTTTTATCAATATGCGGTAGAAATTTTAACAATGGTCATACTGAAAAACCGTTGCTTTCAAAGCCTTAAGTACACAGAAGACATAGTTATTATAGTTAAAGATAAGTTTATATTAAGGAATTACTCTGTGAACACTCAATTTGTGTGAACAGTGATCCTCTTTGCCAAAGCGAGAACGCTCAACATAAACGTTTTCAATATAAAGAGGTTACAAATAATATTGCACCGAATACGTAATATCTAGCCAATATACTTGATAGCAAAAATCCTTGCGCCGTTCTATGGTGGATGTGTACCACTATAATGAATCCTGCCACCACTTATAAAGTAGCCACCTTGAGTACACAGTTTAACTCTGGTAAAAGAGGAGGTAAAACATTACGACGATAAAAACTTATCCTACTATGTCAATGGTTGTTCTGTTGGTACTAATTCCAATCCATTTGAGTGATGAAATGAAAAACGGAGGTTATCAATTCTAAACATCAAAACAACCATTCCAAAGAGAATATAATAAAAATAAAATTCATGCTTTGTTTGAGGTTCGCAAAAATGACATCGTTAAGGGTTTCAACTTTGACAAAGTCTATCGACACTATATAATGATAAACAAAAAATGATGAAAAATGGAAATTTTTTTTAGTTTTCTAAAATGGCTGGTTTCAGTTAACATTTCATGAAATAATCCCAACAACACCGCGTACGCCATGAATTTGCCACGTCGTGCTAACGTCATGCATTTACAACCGCATGCTGATGATGCTACCTGCCGTGGGAAAAAATTCGCAAGATTGTAGCGCACGCACTATATTTTCAAAATTTTGTCATTTTGAATGCAGTGATTTGAACTAAAAATATTAAATCGACGCCATTTTGAGATCATTTTTCTTTTTGTTGTCTCTCGTGGTGACAGAAAGCTCGATCAAAACTAATTTTTTTCATTCATAATCTGCAGAATTTATATATTATTATTTACTTACTACTTTTGGTAGGAGCACGTTATGCATTTCACATGGGGCCACAACGGCCACAAAATAAAGAGCATAATGCGTACCTTTTGCCGCCACACCTTTACGTCACGCTATGATGATAATATGAAAACCATATGCAGATACAGTTGGACGTCCGAGTGATAACATGCCATGACGCCCGTGACCGCATTTTACTAGCATTGTGCCGCATTGTGTTTGTTTGGTATGTTATGAATCTTTCCTAAACTAATATTTTTAGTAACGTTATTACGACATATGGATATTGCGGTCATATTTTTAAGTTGTAAAATGAAATTGTATGTGTGTGATTGCATTTTTAAATGAGGCGTCCATTTTTTTAACGAGACAATATAAATGAAAATAAATCAGAATTCAAAAAATTTAACTATTTGGCTTATATATAAAAAATGATATTAATTTTCCACAATTTTCTTAATATTATAAATAAAATAATTTTAATATCAGTAAACGGACATTAAAAATGACATACAAAACATATTAAATAAATATAACAGTTTTTTTAAATCACTAAAATTAATTATTCAAAGTGCCCGTTTGTTTTTTGTGTATTTTTTCATTACCTTCACAAAACAATTTCTTTCGCACATAATTTAAGATGCAAATAAATTAAAATTCATTAATGTTACGATGCTATCCCAGAAAAAGTGAATGTAATGAAAACAAACACAAAAAACGTTGGCACTTTAAATAATTAATTTTAGTGATTTAATAAAATTATTATACTTTTTAATAATTTTTGTTTGCCTTGTTTCATGTTAGTTTACCGATATTTAAATTTATTTTTTCATAATATTAAGAAAATTATGGAAAATCAATATCATTTGCTACACATAAGTGAAATATTTAGTGTGTTGAGTGGTCTAGCGGTAGCATACTAGATCTCAAAATCGAAAGACCCGGGTTCGACTCCCATCTAGTTAAAAGTGTTTTTAAGCAAAACATTAACAACCATCAACACACAGGTTCTCCAATTAACCGATATAGTCAAAAGTCAACTAATGTAGTTGATAAATTGGAAAAACTATATGAGCTGATCACCCATATAAAACTAATCGATTAAATTAAATACTAAAGTGAAACTTACCATAAAATTGAGTGAACTGATGAATTAATACAAGTGAGGGACCCTTGTTGACAACCTACGTTCCTATATGGAACATATACGGCACAAAAAAAAGAAAAAAAGTGAAATATGTATTTAAAATTTTTGATTACACATTGTTTGTCTTTTAAATTGTATCATTAAAAAAGACAGACGCCAAGGGTTCCGTGAATGTAAAAAAACACATTATCAAAAATAATTGACAAAAAGTTGTGTTGTAAAGTATTTATAAGTCTTTATCAAAAATTGCATTATTTCTTAAATTAGGTGTTCTTTCAAATGACACCCCACTCATTTGGGTCAAAAAGTTTTTTTTTACCCTCCTACACCCATCCACTAAACACACAGAAATATAATTATTTGAAACTTCGCTATGATTTTTGTTCAAAGTTTGCCAAACTTCCTGTCTCTGTGAATTTTTAGAAATTTGTCAAAAATTATACAAAAAATGGTGAGGTATAAAATTCCAAAATTAATTTTTAAGGAAAACTGAAAAGAAGCCCTTTCATATGATATCCTACTTGCCTCTATAAAAAAAATGTATTTTCTCAAAGGTCTCACATCGTAGCCCTGTAAAGCAAACGGAAACCACTTTATTATTATTTGTTTCCGTCACCTTGTGTGGACAGTTTAGTTTTTTACGCACCTTAAATTTCAAGTCCATAGTATTTATAGTTTACGAGATAATCGATATAATGTGAAAAACACGTTTTACTCTCACCAATAGGGTTCGTTATAAAAAATGGAACCCAAAAAAATGGAGAGAAGAAAGGGACGTATCATTCACAAATGGAATCACCTACATGCATTTTCAATTTACAACATAAATATACGACCGCTATCTGTATGAAAAATGAAAATGTTTGTCGCGCGGGTTTGATCAATCATCTATAAAACATATCACGAGAGTTTACTTCAGACTTTTTTACTACTAATGTGATTTTCGTTTGGTATGTCAGATTTGATCAAAAAAGATCTAGATTTCGGTGACCGAATGAACATGAAATCAGCTGTTTTTTAAAATAATGTTGTATGGGTAACAAAAAGGTATTTGTGACATGTGCTTTGATAATAGTAAACCATTTTTACACACTTCACACACTTTTATTTAATTTACAAATAATAAACTCATTTAAAATTTGAAATCTCATATATTAAATAAAATAAAATAATAAAACGCATACATTTGACATACGTCAAATTTCACTTGCTAAAATCTTGTAAATTTTGCTAAAATCTCAGATTTGAAAAAAAGATTTTAGATCAAAAAAGATTGATTTTTTTTTATCTGACATATAGTACCAAACGAACAAAAATTTGCTGTCAGATAAAAAAATCAATCTTTTTTTGATCTGACGTACGAAACGATATTCACATAAGTTCACTTCGTTGAATATTACGCCAAACAAACCGGACCGCACAGCCAAAAGAAAAAAAAATGGATTGATATATAGACCTTTTACGTCACTTTTATTATAAATGTTAAAGTATGACTTTATTTCTTCTTCTGTGTATACTAAACTGACCAGACGTCACACGCTGCGTGGAAATGTCCCACATTTCATTGCGTTGTCCCACGGAGAAATCTGTCCCACGAAGCGTCCTACGAAACAAATATTTCCACCACATTTGTCCGTATTATCAAAATAATCACGAAACCTTATACCTACGTAAAATTTGCGCAATATCTCAGTCAAAGCAATGGCTTTACAGTTTTTCTTGCATTTTGTATAATGGTATGTATATGTTGATTTAACTATATTGAGGGAACAAACCAGTGCAACATTTTTTTTTACTGAAATAGTGTTTTAACTATAATTTTTTTAGAAATACTAAATTCAGTCTTTTTACTTCAATAATTACTTCGGTCTGAAAGACCTAAGTATTACATTCATGAGCTCAAAGTGAAATTCTTACCCCCACTTTTTTTGACATTTCTCGACGTTTTAGGACCTCCTGATTCTAAAAAAGCAAAAAAAAAAAAATGTATGTCTGTCTGCCGGCCGGCCGGCCGTCATTACCTACGCTGCAGGGAAAACCGCTCGAGGGATTTCAAAAATTTTTTTTTCTAAAAATAGGTATACTCAAGGGACAGGTCCGAAAGGACGCTGTGTTCGATAACTGTACCGGAAGTGTGTCAAAAAAATCATTATGTGTGTCAAAAATAGCAAATTTTCATATTTTTGGCTTAAAAAACGTTCATTTTAAGTGATTACGAGTAGGAACATTAAATTTGGAGAAATCTTGATGGTCGGGATTGGTATGTGAGATCAAAAACTAGATTATTGCATTATAAGTTTGTCAAAAAAATGTTGTCAAGTGTGTCAAAAGAAAGATTTTTGTTTATTTTTTACCTAATTTTATGGAAAAAAATAAAATTAATTTTCTTTGTTTGAAATGAAGTTTTATTATTATTATTGAGAATTATGGCATTATAAGTTTGTCAAAAAAATGTTGTCAAGTGTGTCAAAAGATTTTTATTTAGTATTTTACCTAATTTTTTGCAAAAAAAATAAAAGTGTTTGTTTGAAATGAAATTTTATTATTATTATTGAGAATTATGGCATTATAAGTTTGTCAAAAAATGTTGTCAAGTGTGTCAAAAGAAAGGTTTTTATTTATTTTTTACCCAATTTTTTTAGAAAAAAATAAAATTAATAGTTCGTATGACATGATATATTATTATTATT
Organism: Diogma glabrata; assembly: GCA_963693315.1. Lineage (NCBI taxonomy): Eukaryota > Metazoa > Arthropoda > Insecta > Diptera > Cylindrotomidae > Diogma > Diogma glabrata. The sequence continues at coordinate 256,492,804 of OY856186.1, forward strand.
ATTGAGAATTATGGCATTATAAGTTTGTCAAAAAATAATGTCAAGTGTGTCAAAAATGATTTCATTTATTTTTTTAGCCAATTTTTTTGGAAAAAAAATGTAGCTGTTTTTATGACGTAAATGTAATTTAAAATGAGATTGGACATGGAAATTTTTGAATTTGTTATAGTTTTTGAAATATTTTTGGAATTTTGAAAAAGTTTGTATTTTTGATTTTGTAATAATTTTTACAATATTTTTAGAATTTCGGCAAAAGTTTTAATTTTTGATTTTGTAAGAATTTTTGAAATATTTTTAAAATTTTGAAAAATTTTTAATTTTGATATTATTATAATTTTTGGAATTTTGAAAAAAGTTTCAATTTATGATTTTGTAATAATTTTTGCAATATTTTTAGAATTTTGGAAAAAGTTTGTATTTTTAAGAATTTTTGAAATATTATTGGAATTTAGAAAATATTTGAATATTTGATTTTATTCTAATATTTGGAATATTTTTGGCATTTTGAAAAAGTTTGATTTTATTTAATTTAACAATATTTTTGGAATTTTGATTATAATTTTCCGGCAACGTATTGATGTTTCGTGTTAGTTTTGTAAGAAATTTTTAAACAGAGATAAAAAATACTTGTACTTTAACAAAGAGTTATGTTTGATGTACATCGCTGCCCAAAACTAAAAACCATGTTCTCATAAAAGTTTTTTGCCGAAAACTATATCAAAATCTTTAACCCAGACCGAAGTCTTGATATCTCAGAGCTTGAGATTTCAGCCCCTCCATATTTTGCATTTTATTTTGCAAATATATTTTGATCTCTAAGAGATTTTCCTCAGTGAAAAGGTTTTTTTGTTTATAGAAACATCTCCCGGAGTATATCTATATAAGAGAGATCGAAAGTATATAAGGAAAAATAAAATACAAAATATTTTACTTGAAAAGACTCAGTTACTTCGGTCTGAAAGACCTAAGTATTACATTCATGAGCTCAAAGTGAAATTCTTATCCCCACTTTTTTTGGCATTTCTCGACGTCTTAGGACCTACTGATTCTAAAAAAGCAAAAAAAAAATGTATGTCTGTCTGTCCGGCCGTCCGTCATTACCTACGCTGCAGGGAAAACGGCTGGAGGGATTTCAAAAATTTTTTTTCTAAAAATAGGTATTCACAAAGGACAGGTCCGAAAGGACGCTGTGTTCGATAACTGTACCGAAAGTGTGTCAAAAAAATCATTATGTGTGTATAAAATAGCAAATTTTCATATTTTTGGCTAATAAACGTTCATTTTAAGTGATTACGAGTAGAACATTAAATTTGGAGAAATCTTGATGGTCGGGATTGGTATGTGAGATCAAAAACTAGATTATTGCATTATAAGTTTGTCAAAAAAATGTTGTCAACTGTGTCAAAAGACAGATTTTTATTTATTTTTTTACCTAATTTTTTGGAAAAAAAATAAAATTAATTGTTTGTTTGAAATGAAGTTTTATTATTATTATTGAGAATTATGGCATTATAAGTTTGTCAAAAAAATGTTGTCAAGTGTGTCAAAAGATTTTTATTTAGTTTTATATCCAATTTTTTGGACAAAAATAAAATTGTTTGTTTGAAATGAAATTTTATTATTATTATTAAGAATTATGACATTATAAGTTTGTCAAAAAATGTTGTCAAGTATGTCAAAAGAAAGGTTTTTATTTATTTTTTACCCAATTTTTTTAGAAAAAAACAAAATTAATAGTTTGTATGACATGATATTTTATTATTATTATTGAGACTTATGGCATTATAAGTTTGTCAAAAAATAATGTCAAGTGTGTCAAAAAATGATTTCATTTATTTTTTAGCCAATTTTTTGGAAAAAAACAATGTAGCTGTTTTTATGACGTAAATGTAATTGAAAATGAAATTGGACATGGAAATTTTTGAATTTGTTATAGTTTTTGAAATATTTTTGGAATTTTGAAAAAGTTTGTATTTTTGATTTTGTAATAATTTTTGCAATATTTTTGGAATTTCGGCAAAAGTTTTAATATTTGATTTTGTAAGAATTTTCGGAATTTTTGATTTTATTATAATTTTTGAAATTTTGAAAAAATTTTCAATTTTTGATTTTGTAATAATTTTTGCAATATTTTTAAATTTTGGAAAAAGTTTGAATTTTTAAGAATTTTTGAAATATTATTGGAATTTAAAAAAAAATTAAATATTTGATTTTATTCTAATTTTTAGAATATTTTTGGAATTTTGAAAAAGTTTGATTTTATTTAATTTAACAATATTTTTGGAATTTTGATTATAATTTTCCGGCAACGTATTGATGTTGCGTGTTAGTTGTGTAATAAATCTTTAAACAGTGATAAAAAATACTTGTACCTTAACAAAGAGTTATGTTTGATATGCATTGCTGCCAAAAACTAAAAACCAAAACTAAAAACCAAAAACCTAAAAACTATATCAAAATCCTTAACCCAGACCGAAGTCTTGATATCTCAGAGCTGTGAGATTTCAGCCCCTCCATATTTTTCCTTATAAATTCATAAACATTTAAATTTTCAAACCAGAGTTTACAATTTTATTTTATTCGAGCACTCATTTCAATCATTTAAAATAATATTCAAAAATTGAAATGTTTATAATTTGAATATCTCTTACGAGTAAGAGAAAAATTTTTGTTTTTTCGATTTTACTCCTTTGGAGAGATTACATTTTCCTGTTCTTTCTTTCGTTCGATTTGCAAAAGAACAAAATTAGTGCCTTTTCGTCATCCTTTATATTCATTTTTCTAACAATACATGCATAGTCGAACGAAGCATTCGAAGCATTTTACGTTGGAAAGGATGAAATTTGAAGCAAAATAAAAGTTTGGGTACTTGAAAGAAAATATTTATTTCAATTTAGTAGCAAGAATGATATTTTTTAACGACTGTCATAGAAAATAATGTTTTCTATCTATCATTTTAAAACAGAAAGTTGGCTTTTGCTGTTTAGCGTGCATTTTTTAATTTTTTCTGCTCTAATGCAGAAAGTAAGACAAAAGACATAATAGACAAAGACATAATATTAAATAATTTATAACATACTATGAATTATTTTTTATTTAAAAATAGATAATTTATTAATTTAAATTTTTAGCTTGACGTTCGTTCGATATGTTTTTTAAACAAAAACTAAATAATATAAATGCCTCCTTAGCAACGCATATCTTACTTAAAAAAATATTGTTTTTTAAAAATTAAAATTATGATTTAAGCTTTTTTAATAATAAACAAATATGTCGGCAGTCGTTAAAAAAATAGTATGTATACTTTGAGCAGAAAGTAACATTGCTGCTCTGACATGATTGCTGGTTTCCGCTACGCCTCAACCAGCAACTTTCATGCACGAGCAGCAATGTCGTACTTTCTGCTCTTAATATACAATGTACTATTTATTATTTTCACTCCTGTATTCCAGTGTTATATGTTTTTAAGTCTGAAAGAACAACGTAAAGAAATTATATAAGTAGCGTTTCAAACTCTGCTTAAAACACAGTTTAACTAGAGCTTAAAAGTAAAATTATAATTTTCTAATTTTTTTGTAATTTTTTTTCCCAATAAAGAACAAACAAAGCAAACAGCATAAAAACTTGATAAATGGTAAAGATTTGTAAAAGATTAAACGAGAGGCACACTTACAAAATAAAGAAATGATATTAATTATTTAGTCAAATTAAAATAAAGTGTTTCAATTGTTTTGCAGTCTTTACTTGTGTATAACAAAAGTTTTGTGCTACTATAACAGGCAAATTTATACTAATTTTTAAAATTATATTTAAATCATGACGTAAAGAAAACGTTTATGCAAATTCTCATACGATATTAAATTGAAATATGCTTGTATTAAAAAATCAAAATATAACGACGCAAATGTTTATTGTACTACCAGTAGAAGTGAATTTGCAAATTAACAATATGTTATGATATTAAAAGACATATAGATACAGATAAACATAAAAAAGTGTTGCTGTAAACCGCCAGCCCAGTAGCTTAAACAAGTTTTTAAACCATTAGAAATCGGAAGAACTGAAAGAAATATTGCTCTTGAAGAAGCCGTTTTCTCCTTCCATACGATTTACCACAACCAATGTTTTCGATCGATAAATTGAACACCTAAACTAATTCGATATCAAATATACATGTGCCAGAATAAAATCAGATGCCGTAATTGAAAAAATTTTAATGGATCATGTACAAGACCAACTAAAAATAGATTTGTCTGTTGCAGATTTCGCCACGGTTTATGCATCGAATCATAAGGAAATAAAAATATTTTCGATTTTAATTCGATATTTTAGAGAGCATGACGGAGCAAAGGTTAGATTATTGGAATTTTCTTCTTTACTTGACCATCGGACCATATATCAGAGTATATTCTAGAAAAATTTAAGATTGACAAAAAGTTAGTTGCAATTTGCGCTGATAACAGGAATTTAATGGTGCACTTTAAGGGGTAAAAAAGTTTAAAAGCAAGCTAAACTCGAATTTGAACCAGAATGTATTGGGTATTGGATTCGCAGCTCATATTCTAAATAATGCAATAAGAACTTCTGCTGATTTAATGCCAATAGATGTAAATGGCAGTGTTAAAAAAATTTATGGATATTTTGGCGTCGTTACTTAAGATGTACTTGAGACCTAATTAATTTTCTTAACCAATGTTGAAAAATGTCCAATTAAAATAAAAGAATTTTTTGAAGAATTAATTAGAAACAAATAGTAAAGAAAAGCATTAAATAGTAATTAATTAGTAAATTTATGCATAATCTAGCTGTAGCTTGTTTTGACCGTCCCGCTTTCTCGCAATAGAAATTCTAATTAGTTAGTATATTGAAGAATTTTTGCATTTTATCCCACGTTTTAGCGATTTGGCTCTGGTCAGTTTAGTGTATACCCAACGAGCCAAAAAAGCCTAAGCCAATTTTCCAAAAATAAACTCTAGCATTTAACTGACATAGCTCCTTTATCCATAATAAACGGATTATTCTGAAGATTGTTATTGAAAATTCTGACATGAGCAACCAACTTTGAAGATAAAGTAAAAAAAAAACAAAAATAGGTCAATATTTTTAGTTCAATCTTATCACTGAATAGGCACTAATAAATACGATTTTTTGGGTAAAAGACTAAACAACTAGCAACTTTTATAACACTGTTTATCTAATTCCTACAACTACCCACACTTTTAGTATTACTTATATAAAAATAAAAAAATATATTTTACAGATTATACAGTTAAAATTTCAATGAGTTTTATAATTCACCTTGGAGCTTTTTTTTGTGTAAATTTAAAGGTAATCTTTTGTAAAGGATAAACGTTAGATTTTATATAAAACCAACCACCACAATGATTTTGTAAAATTTGATTATGTGAACACCAATAAAGGTCACATACGGATTTATATCGGATAATAAATCTTTTTAATGATGTCATTATTATTTTTATAAGATTTTTAAGCCATTAAATCAATAATTTAAATCAAATAAGCTTTTGTGTGCTTTTTATTTAGAGTTATGAAAATTATGAACTTATTTAAATATATTAATTTTATAATTATTGGATGTAATGCATATCACATTAGCGTCTGTGCTTTATGTTAAGGCGGTTTGGAGCGCGTGTTTGTATTGGATTAAGCAGCGATCGATATGTAAATAAGTATAAGAATGCATTTTTGGAAATCAAGGCCGGGCGAGGGACTAACCCTTCATTTCCACAAAGAAAATCCACAAAGCAAAGTGGAAATCAAATGATGGAAATTCGAAAAATGAAATCGATCACGTCATGATCTCTAACAGACAGTCTATACATGTAACTGATGTTCGATTATTCAGAGGTGCCGATATGAACATCGATCATATGATGTCGTGATATTTAATTAGAAGTTGTCATCTGCATTTAACAGACAATAGACAAGACTCCTGTGCGCTGGAATGTCGATGAATTAAAACGTCCTGAATCACTGACTACATAAAAATGTAGACACGAAACTAAGAAGAGCATAACATCCCGCTAAAGATGTCATTAACAAATGCTGTGAGATAAATGACTAACAAAGCCAGAAACAGTCCCATCTTCCCATAGTAACCTCACAACAAAACTCCTAAGGAAAAGAATAACGTCATAAGCTGTGTCAAAACATTAAAAATCATGCGACTTGTTCCAACTCAAAATAGTGCTTTGCAATTGCTCGGAATCTGACAAAAGATTTGCATTCAAGGCTCACAGTCATCAGAAATTAAAACAACGAACCTACAACAAATATCTGCCATGCGCTGTGTTTGAGAAGATGAAGATGAATTTACAAGATGAAAATGAAGACTCTAAAAATATCAAACAATTATGTATTTAATATTATTAATAACTTAATTAAGCCAATGTAATCTTTAGAATTAATTGAAATTTCAAAATTATTTATTTTTATGGTTGTAATTATAATTGATTTTATACCATTACCAAATTATTGCCAGATGATGTAATTACGTAAAATTGTTACCGCGCAAATATATATCATCTGACAAAATATTATTTCTTTTTATATCAGCTGTCAAGCGATAATCATCTAATATTTTGTACATAGATATAATTAATAATTATTCCAAAATTATAATAAAAACATTTTGTAAGGAAGCAACATTTATCATTTACATCTATAAATATATTGAAATAAAAGAAGATATTATTGAGGATTTATTGTTTTGAGGATTTTTCATATATTTGGATATTCCATCATATACAGTCCACAACTTAATCCAGCTGAGACACGCTGAAAGACGTAATAGTTATTTGACTTCTAAGATCTCCTACATAGAACAAGTGAAGTTCGTGATAAAATTTTTATCCGTTACCATGGCAAACAGTTCTTATTGTTTCTTTACATAAAGAAGATGATCGCCTATGCCCAGAGTGTGCTAATGTGCGACATTCGCACAGAATCTTGTTCCTCTGTGTAAGCTCACATCATCGTTTCAAACTGCAAAATGAGGGGTCGATTGTCGATTCTTTTGACATAAAATCTAGTGATGAAAGATTACATTAGATGAAATTAAACTCGGTGGTGATATGTGGTAATGCGACTAAAATGATCTTTTGTAGTACTGTACCCCATCTTATACTTCTACTCATAATCAGTTAGAGCTCCTCCTCCAACCCAACCTTTAGGAATTTGAGGATATGAAGAGGTATATGCAGTTCATGCCTGTCAATACAGATGATAGTTTCTGGTGTTATAGATCAAGGCTCTAAAATTTTTAAAAAGAACTTTGTTACTATTCCCAAGCTTGTTGAGCTAGCTAACATAAGTTACAATCATTTTGGATGTGATGGTATATGAGCTTAGCGCATTAACTGCTGCTTGGCTGTCTGACAAGATGGTAATTCTCTTGTTCTTATATTTTCGTCCTATAAGCTGAAGTTCAACTGCTTAATCATTCCGTCCTTAGGAAACTCAAGCAAGGGATTCTCCCTTTAAAGACTTTTTCGATATTTAGACTCAATGATCTTTCTCTTTCCCATACCCTGCATGCTGAATCTCAGTATGATTTTCCTGACTACGCTCTTAACCTGTATGTGGAGTGGAACCAGTCCTAACAGGCAAGCCTCTACACTTTTTTCAACTTTCTTTTCCCAGCGTTAAGCTGGGCTCTTTTGTTCCATGCGACCGCCCCGTAAGTGCAGATGGATGGTTTCACTATCATGGTATACATCCACCTTAGGATACCTGTACTGCACCCTCATGTTTTAACCGCAAAGATTTTGCATACTAATACCATCAGAGCTTTTACGGCTTTGCTTACCACTGCTTTCATGTGCCTTCTCCACGGGAGTTTGCTATCGAGAATTACTCTCAGATATTGAGTCTCCTTTGCAGATTTAATTATAGAAGTCTTCATGATGATGGGTTTTGTGCTAAG
>OY856186.1:256500948-256537250 GCA_963693315.1 Diogma glabrata
CAACATAACATTTAAAATTCACATTCTATTTTTTCATGGTTGCGTTGTTTCCAAAACTTTGTAAAATTATATGAAAAACCATAGCAATTACAATTTGATATTCTTTTTACACTAGTGGAAAAAGAACCCATTTTCAGAGAGCATTAAGTGTGATGAAAATAGACTTTGCATATGCTATCATAGAAAAAATGTTATTTTCATCTCTTATAGCAAAATATTATATTATTAAGTTGCGCTGATACAAAAATCTTTGCGCAACAGAATAAAAAAAACGCCTGTTTCGTTTATTATGTTAAGGCTAATAAAGCATACAGATCGGTTTGAAAAACAGAAGTAAAACTATTATTGTTGTTGTCGGAAGTATAAACTTTATTTATTTATCTTTGCGATAACTCTAATCGAATTGTTGTTAGCACAGGTCGATACAGCGGTTTGATGTGTTTCATTTAAAATGATGATTTTAAGGTTTGCAACGATTTCGAGCTTTATGCAAGTTATGACTTGGGAATTTTTTCCCTGTCGATATTTCGATTTATGTTCATTTTTTGTAAAACGACTCTCGTTTTGAGTTTTATACTTTTTATTTTTAGTCCATGATTCATTAATCTCAGTGGTCGTCGTTTGATAATAAAAATTTATTCGAATATTATATTAGAACATTATGTATTTCTGTATATTTTATTCAAGAGGCTATAACAATATTTTCAATAAACTAATTTTAATATTTATTTTCCATTAGATCACGTTCCCCAAGACGTTCAAGAACACGTTCACGAAGTAATTCACCTAGGAATCGTCGAAGTCGTTCAGATTCAGGAGATCGCCGTTGAAGAAACTAGATTGCTACTTTTTAAAATAATTTTGACGATACGATTTTTGATTAAGTGTGACTAAATTTTTCGTTTTCAAATGATTTTGTAACAAAATATCTTTATGGGAGATATTTTTTCTAGTTTTACAATAAGACATAGTTTTTAATTTTTAAAATTGTAATTTCATTTATTTCTAAAAAAATAAAAACGGATTATAATGTTTCATACATCAACTTACACAACAAATATTGAACATAAATTTTTAAATGATGTTTTACTGAAGGATTGTAGAACTAAGGTGGCTTGACCTAAATGCGTCAAGCCAAAGTGAAATTTGGACGATTATACTAGCCTTCAGATGCTTGCCGGGCTAGCCTTCTGCTAAGATGTAATTGTGAGTCAAGAATCTTGGGCTTAAGCAAGGTAAGGTTTGTTAACATATCTTTGCTAAGCACAAACTTAATATATTTCTACATCCAATTTAACAAGCCATTCTATCGACAACGGGAAAATGTAGCTCAAATTGGTTTGCTTATCGAGGGAATGAAACTCAATTCAAACCAAACCAGGTTCATCACTATATTGAAATATCAACCTGAAATATTGTTTCTTGCTGATACAATTGACCTTGGCAAAGTATCGATGTTAACTCTTGGTAAATATCGGATGCTTAGCTATGAATCGGAACATTCCTATTATAACAAACGTGATGTCTATGTATTTGTTCGAAATTCACTTTCATGTATTAGAAATAAGGCTTAAGAGTTGAGTTCTAAGTACTATAACTCTGGCATTGAGGATCTCTGATAGTTTTAGTTCATCACCTACATCAATTAAAACTAATCCTCGACGCGTTTGGAATTACAAGGAAACATCTGCAGGATCGTAGCACATGAACACTTAGAGTTTCGGAATTCATAAGAGGTGGAATGCGGAAATTTGTTTTAAATCGACTAATCACTCCTAAAACGCGAGTACTGATGAGGGGATGAGGAATAAACGCAAAGCATTTAAGGCTTATAACTCAAGTAAAACATCAGAAACCCTTTGTTCGTATAAGAAAGCAATAATTATCAGTAAATACACAATAGACTTTGACAAAAACGAATTTATCCCAAAGACCCAAAGAAATAAAAAAAAAACGCTTAACACCCATTTGGTTCTCGACGTTCTCGTAGTTTCTTTCATGCAGATAAGTCAGTTGTAGTGTAGACAATTAGGCCCGCTATACACTTGAGCTAAACTATGCGAACTATGTTTTTTGCATATAACGTAATCAAATGGATGACTGTACACTTGAGCTAAGCTTATAGCTTAGCTCAAGTGTATAGTCATCCATTTGATTACGTTATATACAAAAAAAACAGTTCGCATAGCTTAGCTCAAGTGTATAGCGGGCCTTAATGCCGTGATCCATTTCTCGATGAAATTGAATCTGCAAATCGACTAAAAAATTTCAATTTAAGCCGGGCATTCACATACAACGGAAACAGAAACCGAATTTCATACAAATTTGACAGCAACGTAAACAGAAACCGAATTTAGAAACGTAACAGAAACGTAAAATTCGTCTGTTTTGTCTGAAACGGAAACAATTAAAATTGAATTGTTTCAGTACCGAAACTGTCACATGACCAGATACTGTCACATAATATTAATTATTATTATGAATTGTGGTAGCAAAAGCTTTGAATTTTGAATTTAATAAATAGGTTTAATAAATAACAATTATTTGTTTTTGTTATTCTTCAATTTTATTATTCATAATGGATAACAAATTCACAAACTCAAACAAAATTCGGTTTCCGTTTCTGTTTTATTATTCATCACCGTCAACCAAATTAGAAACAGAAACGGAAAATTTTCAGTTTCAGTTTCGGTTTCTGTTCCGTTGTATGTGAATGCCCGGCCTTACTCTGCTATCGTACTGGGGTGCGTTTCGAATTTAACTATGGTTAACCATAGTAAACTTTACTCTACCAAATGTCGTTTCAAAACTAACCGCATAGTAAAAAATTTACTGGATGACAGATAAACCATCGTTTCAAAACTACATAGTTTTACTGTCATAGTAAAGTGTGACGTCAATATTTTAACTTTCTTTTACTCTACTCGATAGTAGAGTTTGTAGGTTCTAATGTCAAAACGTATAAACATTTAAAATGACATGTCAACCGATTTATAAGACATATTATAATTTTTTTTAATAAAAGAAAGTTTTAATTGTTGAAAAAAAGTGAGAAATTATATTTTTTTGTGAATATATCGTATATTTAATTATTATAAACTAAGTATTTAATAATTTTTAGGAAATGTGTTAGTAATTTTATTTGATTCTGAAGACTGAAAAATAAATTATAGAAATAAAAAACAAACACTACATTTTGAGTTTTATTTATCGTAGTTAGCATTACTTTTTAATTCATTTTGAATTTTTAGTGGTCTTTTTCTTTGAATTTAACTTAACAATTTAACTTTGACAGCTTTACCATGGTAATTTTCATTCTATATGTGACGGCACTATTTTAACTTTGACATTATTACCATGGTTAACCGCGGTTAATTTCGAAACGCACTCCTGCGCTAATCGTATAGTAGAATTTTTTTGCCAGTGAATTTTTGACAGATAGGACGCAGCAAGAGATGAAAGATGAGACAAAAAGTAAAACAGATATGTATTATTTATTTTGGGATAAATTTGTTTTCAAAACAATTATATTAGTTAAATTTCTACTTCTAGTTCGTACCACTTGTTTGTTGTGATATTTGTTTCCATAGGCGTCGTTATTTTTATTATAATTAATTTTAATTATCAAAATTTTGTTACTTTGCCTACAAACTCATTAATATTTTTACTAGTTTTTGGTTTTCTATTATAATTGGTTGAATTTCAATAGTAATTTATTAATTTTATGCGTTTTTTTTTGTCCATTTCAATGGGACCCCAATAGTTTTTTTTAATATTTTAATCGAGCCACTGAATGTGTAAACAATATGCGCATGTGCAAACAATATGCGCATAACAAACAAATTTCGTGTTCACTGGCAAAAATATTCTACTATACTTGAGTAAATTTTGGCATTATCCTAGTTTATCCCCCAAATAGATTTGCGTTTTTTTTTTTCAGATAAATAGAAAGATTAGGTCCTCTGCATCCTGATTATGAAAAAAAAAATTTGCGGAAATGAGGGGATCAAAAGTTATAAAGGATCAAACTTTCAATTTTACCTTGGTCCCCCATTTGGTTTTTTAGAGTTTGAATTCAATTTTTAAATTTTTTTTGACACAATTATGCGATCTTACACAATTTCGATCAGAGATGGCACCGACCCCCCAACGCGATCCACCCCACGCGCCCCCTCGCGCGTCCGCGGCGCAGGGGACGCGGAAAGCGGTCGGTGCTATCTCTGATCGAAATTGTGTAAGATCGCAGAATTGAGTCAAAAAAAAATTTTAAAATTGAATTCAAAGTCTAAAAAACCAAAGGGGGGACCAAGGTAAAATTGAAAGTTTGATCCTTTATAACTTTTGATAAATAAAAATAAAAAAAAAACTAAAAAAAAAAACCAAAGGGGGGACCAAGGTAAAATTGAAAGTTTGATCCTTTATAACTTTTGACCCCCTCATTTCCGCAAATTTTTTTTTTCATAATTAGGATGCAGAGGACCTAATCTTTCTATTTATCTGAAAAAAAACGCAAATCTATTTGGGGGGATAAACTAAATAATTATCTCTTCATATTAAATTGTTGTAGAAGAAAATAAAGCAAAACAAAAAATAATATTTCAGTAAGAAACGTTAAAATTATCTCTTCGTATTAAATTGTTGTAGGAGAAAATAAAGCAAAACAAAAAATAATATTTCAGTAAGAAACGTTAAAATTTCAATTACATCGGCATTTTTGAGAAATGGGCCACGGCCTAAATATTTAAACCTAGTTATTTAATACTAGTTTCCCACCGCAGAAATTTACTATGTAGTATAGCAAATGTTTGATATTAGTTTGATTTCTCACCGTTCATATTATATTAAGATAATGTTTCGGTGGGAAACCAAACCTAACTTGACACTAGAATAAAATTGATATATCAAAATACCGTACTGTCAATTTTATATTTGATATTAGCGTTATAGTTTTTAAAATGAAATTTACAACCCAGAGAAAATCAAACTAGATTTAGAACAGCCCTGCCACTGTTTTTGAACAGCATAAAATACATATAAGTTTTATTCTATAACGTCTTTTTTAAATAATTCTCTCACGAAAACCAAACGTCTACGTTGACTACGTTTTTCATGTCCTATTCCTTTATAATGCTATACTAAACATATCCATATCATAATCAACAATTAATACATACACTTTAATTTATTAAATATCAGAATTGAATCTTACAAGCTAAAAATCGCAAGAAAACACAATATTTACAAATTTCATAAAATGACATTTCACCTATAAAATAATAATTACGTTTCACACCGTCGATATTATACTTTATTTGATAAGTATTATATTTACTAGCTAGCAAATGAAAATAGCAAATTTAAAATAATTGTTGTGATAGTTTGCTTTCACACCGTTGCTATTATACTTTATTAAACTATACTAGCTAGCAAATTGCTACGGTGGGAAACTAGTATAATTCTTTTTGATATGTTCGTCGGTGAAGTTCGTCGGTTTTTCCAAAATGTGTTATAGTACATATTTGAAACGTTGGCGTTTCGGTAGTAAATGCTAATCAATTTTTTCATGTCAACAGGGACAAGGTAAAAGCTGTACGAGTGTAGTAATTTTGAAAAATTAAAAAAGTGATTTAAACAAAGAATCTATATCTTTATTAACATATAAGTATTAAAGGTATGTTTTAGAATTAAAGTTATCGTATATACATTTATTTATTTCTATAAAACAAGATATTTTGGATAATTAATTCCGAAGTGTATGAAGGACGTATCCGCCATCTTAATAAAATAAGAAATACGTATCAAAAAATGCTTATATATATTTTTTCATTAGATATAAAAATGTCACCATTTCGTGAATGGGATCTCCAATGTAAAGTGTATGTCGGCAATTTAGGATCATCCGCATCAAAATATGAAATTGAGAGTGCGTTCAGTAAATATGGACCCCTAAGAAATGTATGGGTTGCCCGAAATCCTCCCGGTTTTGGTTTCGTTGAATTTGAAGATAGACGTGACGCTGAAGATGCAGTACGTGGACTGGATGGAACGTACGTATTTAATTTAGTTTGTACTTCTACTTCCAAAGTAATATAATTTTTATTTATAGAAGATGCTGTGGGACAAGAATACGAGTTGAAATGTCGTCCGGTCGATCAAGAAGAGATAATAGGAGACGTGGAGGAAGAGACAGGTACAGAAACAGGTTAGTAGTGCATGTTTTATCCCATCATAATTAGAAAATTTGATTGAAAATTTGAAAATTGTTGGGATGTGACAAGCATTACCAAAACCTGGTATATTTACATTAATTATCTTCAAAATATTTATACCGTTAGTATATATATATAATTATCAATTTTCATATAAACATCAAACAACAAATATTTACGGTTGTTAATTAAAATTGTAATATATTTAAATGGGTGGTTTTGTAAAGGATGATAAAAAACGCGTCTTAAACAATATACAGTATATCAATTCAGCCTTAAAGTGACTTATTTCATAGTTTAAAATTGTTAACAAAATACTAATAACTGGTAGGAATGTTAGTTATTCATATTTTAAAATGTATTTCATTGGACTGTTTTGGACTTGAATCAACACAAAATTCTACATTTGACTTGTTTTGTAATGTATCTAACACAATTAAATGTAGCACTTTATAATCTATTTTTTTTTTTTTTTTTCAAAAACAAAGTTTGTACAGAACAAAGCACTGTTGCAATGAGTTGGCCGTTATTTTCTTCTATAAGATGGGCATTGCTAGCTACTTAGTTTCCTCGATTAAGAGCTGTCTGAAGAACCGCTAAATTCAGGTAGTTGTCGATGGGCAACCTCTAACTCCCATATTCTTGACTCTGGTGTTCCCCAAAGATTCGTTCTTTCTAATCCTATCCACTCTTAATTCAGTCCATTCGTACGCGGATGACAGTACTTTATCTTCTGGGTATAGTTTTATCGTCTGGGTACTTTAATACTTTATCCTCTGGGTAGTCGCTTCAAAACAAGATGAAATGATTTCTTGTTTGTCTAGGACAAGACATCAAAACTACCCTTAAATGGGAGAAAGCTAACAGGGTCGAATTCAATACATTTAAATTTCAAGCGTGTCTGTAGTTTGTACACACATAAACGCGACAGACTGAACTTTTCACCCAGCATTGAAGGTCCCCAATTTACAGCTCTATCGCACGCATGTGTGTTCTAGAAATAGATTCAAAACATTCTTGGAAAGACCATATTTTCTCAACCGCAAAAATGCAGCTAAATGTTTAGGTTATCTAAGAAGAAGCAAATTCTGCTTTACTCCTTAATTGTTGATTATATTTATACATATAGATTTATAAAATCCCATATGGAATAAAATTCCTATGTATATTGTATGCTCCCGCCCAGCAACAACTCATTTAGTCACATACGATAGAATTCAACGCCTTGAATATCCTCGATCATAGACGCAATATTGGAGTCCTCTGTATATTTTACAAATACTCCTTTGGTATTCAGCTGAGCCAACAGCTCTATTGCCTTAACTATGCCAGTACTCTCGCATTACTCCTCTAGCAATAAACTCCTATGAGCACTCGCTTGTAACATTCTTTGGCAGAACTGAGCAATATGTCTTGTCTTTTTTCCCACGAATGACCTCATGGAATTCTCTAGAATCCACCGTTTTTTCCACTTAACTACAACCTTCAAAAATTTAAGCTTAACATAAAAAAATCTAACTTTCTTACATAAGAAATATTACCCCTACTCTTACACATTGCTTTCCCTTTCCTCTACCATCCCTTTGCATATCTTGCTCCTTCACTTTCAACTGCTCTCCTTCACTTAATTACTGTTAGTACATTATGAATGAACGTACTTCTCAGGAAATCAAATCGGTTTGGTCTGAACCGGCAAATTTCTCGCGCATATCACTTCTACGGATGGGCTCGTTTGCGGTTCAAATAACAACGTGTGGAACTGTAGCCTTTCGGCGTAATTTTTTTAAGAGTTCCGCATCTTGGGAATTCCTTACCTGCGTGGGTCTACCCTTAAAGTTTTGAAGATCAAAATTTTAAAACTAACGTTAATAACGCTCTCGGAGAATATTAATTTAGAATCCTTATCCTTGTTAGCATGGTAACTTCGGTTCTTCGGAGACATAAATTTTTTATAATTTTATAATAAAAACTAGACATTCCCAACCTTGAGCAAAAAAAATAAGAGATGATCTTGATATGACAGAAACAGTTGGTACACGCAGTGATCTTTATTACTAAAATGTGTTTTAAAGGTCCGGATCGCACATTAACATGCGATCTAAAAGATTTATGGACATTTTAAAACCTTATGGATTGTATCTACCGGCGACTATTATTCCGTATAATCGTTCCAATTATACGCGGTTCTGACAAAGTTGATACTTCACCTCGAACTAACTGCTTCTTAAATGAAGCGAACAGAATAAATTGAGGTTGCCAATAATCTCGCTAGTGGCGTTCCTTGATCATATGATGCACTATATTTCTCATTGATTAAAGCCCCCACATAGTCATATGAAGGCTCGTTTCTTATAGCAAGCATTGCCGTCATCAAGGAATATGTCATAGCTAAGATTGAGGGTGCCACCGTTGACTGAATAGAGTTCATCCACATCCAATTCTAAGATATTACCATGCCTTGTGATATTGCTATTGCCTGTGGCATGTGATATCTCACGTTAACTTGTATGTTAATACCAGGGACTGAATTACATGAGCTTGTTACCAACAAAACTGATCCCTCCATGCGGACTTTCAAAGAAATATATAATGAGAAATAATTTATATGCCGCTCCATTTTATTAATGTGTATTATATGTATTTTCAATTTTGTATTGTAACAATATATTTTTAACAAGTTTTTTAGTAGTACATGACAAATATTTGTTTTTCTCTTTCAAAACCATAATAATATTAGTTGTAAAAGTTAAAAATATTTTATTACTAATCGAAGCACAAAAAAAACATTCAAACCATACAAATAGTTATTTATTTATCTAGAACGAAAAGTGAAACTTTAAAGTACGAGCTAGTTGTTTACTAGTGAGTACCTTTGAAAACACTTTTCGTTAGAGGTAAATACAAAATATTATTTCATACTGGAAATTTATTAAAATAAAAAGAAATGAGTTTTAAATTTTGCTCAAAAAGTTGAACTTTAACGTCCTAGGACTTTATAAAATTTTATAAAGTCCTAGGACGTTAAAGTTCAACTTTTTGTACCATAAATAATCCGAAAAATGTCGTTTTAGATATCAGTATGAAATAAAATAAATAAGTAATCTATATTTTAAACATGGTCGGAATTTTGTTTTTGATAAGAACTTCGCCATGCGACATAAAGTGTAGTTACTTCAAGACTGTTTTGAGTTATCAATACACATTACCCAATAAAAAAAAACCATTTTTGTCATATCAACAGGAGAAAATTGGTCGTATTTTATCAAAAATTTTCATATTTTAAGAACATAGTTTGCATTATATAACGGATCATTATTTGCTCGTTATACAATATACGATTCTAGTTCATTGTAAACAGACATAACTAAATTTAAGATGAATATTCAATTAAAGGAAATAACTATTTTGTTGTATTTGAATTAATAATTAATACTCAGTTTTATTACTGCTAAGTTGATATACTGTATAAAAACTTATATTATTTTGGTAAAACGCTAGAGAATTTTGATTGAAATGATATGTGATTAACTTCTCTGATAGACAAATTTGTATAAAATTTAAATCGTGTGGTAAAAATTTCAGGTTATTATCCACCATGATCGACTTCTACTACCACAAGTACACAACAGCTACTGCAACCATTACCACCATCATCAAAAATTACCACTTACTGTTTTCGTCTTTACGTCTTTTTCTCCTCCTGCCGGCATCTTGAAAATTAACTGACAAAACGAACAACATTGTTGAAAACACCTTTACCGAAATTTCATCTCTGCAATTTGCAGGCACAGAAAAATTACTTTAGATTCATCTGCTTTAGAGTTTAAACAGACAACAAGCGCTTATTTAACAAATTTCAGTATTATTGTCTTTCAATGTTTTATTTTAATTGAATCTGAAATTGGGAAATCTATCTAATGGTTAGTTAAAAATTATTCAGATAATTGATAAACTGTATCATTTATTTTGTAATTAAAAAAATCAAGTCTCTTGAAGTTTTATAAAAAATTTTCAATTCAATTAAATAAAGAACATGTATCATTTGAGCATTTTTAGAAAGAAAAAAAATCTAACCACCAAACACAACCAACTATTGCTATCCTATATCTTCTGATAACTACTTCTGCGCATCGCATCATTTGCAAGAACAGAAATTATTGGTCAAAATATATAGATCAGGTCGTATTGAAAAAGTGTGATTCCAACAAAACACCACAGCTATGAATCAACCAGCCAACCAAAACAAAATCATCACAAAAGCTAATCATTTATAACATCATCTTGTAAATATGCAAACATTCGCCAATACAACACGGGGTATAACAAATTTCTGTTATCATCTTCGTGTGTCCTCCTTCTGTAACTGCTACTACAATCTGCTCTATCACCAAAACTTCCATCATCCATCCATCACAGAATTTCAAACGGCGGTAAATAGATTAGGTTTAATGTGAGAATCCAACATAATCGACTACTACTAACTCTACTATCACCACAACAACCACCAACACATCATTTCAACCACGGCATCATTTTTAGTGGTTTGTTTGTTGTTTCATAAGTTTTTTATTTAGAACAAAATTTTATAACAAAAAATGAAAATAAATTGTGTCGCTAAAAAATATTTAATTGCAATTTATTTTCATTGTTTGTACGGCTTACATTTGAATATTATAATTTTATTTTAAATCCATGAATCATTCTCGTTCGTCGACTTTTTATTATAATACAAATTTATATTTGAATATATATTTAAGCATTAATTACCGAATTAATTCAAATAAAACAATCTATTGTTTTTTTTTTTTTTAAGTAAAACTAAAATGACATTTTCTTTTTCTATAGATCACGTTCGCCAAGACGGTCAAGAACACGATCACGTAGCATTTCTCCAAGAGATCGTCGAAGTCGCTCAGATTCTCGTGATCGTCGTTAATCTGTGTTTTACTATAATTTTAAAGTATATTTCCAGAGAAAGGTTTTTTCTTTAAAATAATATTAATTTGAGAATTTTTTTTTTAAACATTGTACAAATGACATTTTTAAACATATTAAGAAATAGCTAAAATGTAAAATAATTCAATTTTATTTTAAACAAAATTTATTCATAGATTTTTTTTGTGTAGGAACCTAATTTTAAATTATAAAACTCATTGGTTTCTTTTGTAAGTTAAAGAGAAAATACATGGATTATGCTATTTCAATTTATCTGGTTTGATTTGAAAAATACGTTTATCGAATTGAGAGTGAGGTCAATTTGAAGTAAGGTTAAAAACGTGACAATATTATATATCTAAATCCCTAATGTTTTGGGTTTCTAATACTATATATTAGTTCATAACTTCATATGCTCATCGTAAAGTTTGCTTTCGGCTCAATAAATGACGTTCGAGAAACTAAAACAATTGGGCAGTGGTAAATCTACCACAGAACATATGTGTGAAAATATATGCAAAACAGTAAACACACTGTAAGCCTACCATACATCATACGTCATGCAATTACTACGAAAATAATAATTTAAAAAAAATTAATTTCTTCTGATGACACAGTCGGACGGCCCTTCGTGATGTATTTTACACAATCAACATTCACCTATCAAATTCACATTTTAAATTTTTGGATTATTAAAAATAGCTCAAATATACTTTTTATAGAAATTTATAGACAGTAATGAACTCATCATAAACGACTTATTCTAAGGTGACCATTTATTTTTTTCGTCTAAGGAGTATATTTATGCCGGGTCCACACCTACAAATATTTGCGGCGCACGCGTGCGCCGTAAATATTTTCGGCGCATTCTACGTTGTGTGGACGTGTGCGGCGCACGGAAAGAACGCAAGAATTTTTTTCACATTCAACACACACGATCCGTAGCTTGTCGGTTTTTTGACAAACATCAAAGAGATTTGCGCCGCATGCTGTTTCTAGTGTAGACGCTTTCCACAACATAAAAATGTATTTAGTTCAAATCCATAATTATTTATTTGAAATAAATATTATATTTTAATATAAATATCAAAAAATACAATTTTAACCAGGAAAGTACAAAAGCCTCGACAAAAACAAACAGTTCAGAAAATTAATGTAACGTTTTATCGTTTTCACGAATGGCTTGAGCGGAGTGACGTAAAAATTTACGTGAATAAATATTTGTGTGATAAAATATTTTTGCGGCGAAAATATTTGCGACGCACGCGTTCGCCACAAAAATTTATAGGTGTGGACCCGGCATAATGTGGAAGAGAGACCCCCACCCCCCCCTAATCCCGTTTTAAAAATGTAACACAAAAATAAAAAATTGTTAAAAATTAAACTAAAAAATTCAAGTAGCATTTATTTATTTATTGGTGGGAAGACGGCAAACAGGCCGTGGCCCAATTCTTGCCCAGATATATTCAAAATTTACAAAATTTATTTATTTAATTAGGATTCTATATAAATCAAGTTAAGAAAAAAATTACAAAAAAATTTTTTTTTCTTTTTATGAAATAACAATAGGTGCGTTCGATTTGACTGAAACAACTGAAAAAACAACAACAATTGCATTTAATTCTTCACTTGATTCAGTTGGTTCAGTCAAATCGAACACGGCTAATATGTACAAATCATAAGAGGACATCAAACAATTCACAGTCCTCAACTAAGGCATAAAATATAAAATAATAATTATAAGTTTTGATGTTCAATGTATACACCTTTGGTACATACACCGAATCTGATCTACGCGATGAAATTTCCTATCGTCCCTGGTTTTATTGGTAGTAAAATTTTCACTACAAATGAAACACCAAGCTTCAGATCAAAAATGTCTTTTTTTTATTATAAATATTTCGGTCCTTTTTTGGGACCTTCTTCAGTATAATTCTTATGTGTTATCCTGAACACTCTTTTGAACTTAATACTCAAAATAAAATAATAACATATATATAAATACACACATGTTTAAAAGAACAAATATTTAGCGCATGAACAAGCGAATAACAAAGATAATATACAAGCTATAAAAGCTTAAACAAAAAATATATACATATAAATATATACATATAAATATATATATATACAAAAAAAAATCACATAAAAAGGTCAAGACTTATTAATAAGGGGTGTGAGTTTGAGTTTGATAAAACTCAAAGAGAGGATAATTGAGGGAGGTTGGAAGGGAGGAAGGTAGGAGGGAATAGTAGAGGATAGAGGGGAGGGAAATTATAACAAAGAATGTAGAATTACTGGAAAAATACGACTCGTGACAGACAGTGAAGTGTGAAGGAGGGAAGCTAGGAACAGATAAATTGAATATAAAGAAGAGGAACGTGAAGAGCTATAGATTTGTGGCGAAAGGGGGTAAAATTAGGGGCTACACGTTATTAAGGAAGGAATGTATATTGGTTTTGAATAAGGGTATAGAAATATTGAATTTCTTTAAATCAGAGGAAAGTTTGTTGAAGAGTTTTGAAGTACGGATTGAGTACGAAAGAGCCCAAGAGTTGCAAGAAACAGATGGGAGGATGACTTTTTGTACTCGACGAGAAGGACAAAAAGAGAACCATTGCAGCATGAAGGGGGGACAATGAAATTTAAAAGTTTTGAAAAACAGTAGCAGAAGGCGGGTAGAGATGTGATTTGAGAACGAGGTGCCAAGAAGGTCGAAAGCACAGCCAGAGACATGATCGCGAATTTTTAGGTTGTAAATAAATCTAATTGCCTAGTTGAAGGATTTAGTAAGACGGGAAATCCCTTCCTGTGTACATCCAGAATATATTTCGATGCCGTAGTTGAAAATAGGCATGACTAAAGCATGAACAAGTAGCTTCCTAATATGCAAGGGAAGATAATGGTTAAGGCTATAGAGCTTTCTCATTGCAGCAGTAGCACGGCCTATGACATAGTTGATATGTGGTTTCCATGAGAGATCTTGGTCGATGATAATACCAAGACCCATCGCGTGTTGAGCGAAATTAATGGGGATGCCATCAAGAGAGACTCCAAGTCCAAGATTGCGAAGAGAAGAAGGGCAGTTAAAGAGTAAGGCTTGTGATTTGGTGGGGTTCAAGACAAGCATATTGCTATGGGCCCAATCACAGATTTTAGCCAGATCATGGTTAATTTCCGCGAAACAACGCTGGATGTCAGAGGTGGGAAGTGCATGTAAAATTTGAACATCGTCAGCAAATAAGTGGAGAATGGAAAATTGAGTGACTGAGGTGATATCGTTAATGTAGATGGAAAAAAGAAGAGGACCAAGAATGGAACCTTGGGGAACACCTTTAAGGACGGGAATAGAACTAGACAAGAGATTACCGGAAGAAACACATTGGGATCTTCCAGAGAGGTAGGAAAAGATTAGATTACAGGCGCAAGAAGCAAAACGGAATTGCGATTTAAGTTTAAAAATGAGAGTTGAAAGGAGATTATTGGCAGCAGCATGTTCAATAATCTGGCTTTTTATGATTTTTTCGAAAACCTTGGATAGAGCAGGCAGAACACTGATTGGACGGAACTCATCACTACCCTTCTTAGGAATAGGACGAACGGTTGCAAATTTCCACGAGGATGGGAAGGAAGAGGTCATAATGATGTGGTTAATAAGGTTAATAAGATTTCATTATTTGTTAATATGTAACAATAAAATAACAAAAAAAAATAAATAGAATCCAAACATAAAATATATTTACAAATTATTTGGTAATATCCATATTATATTTTCGTGTAGAAGCAATTTCTTTTTGTAAGTCTTCATTTTCTTTTAATATTTTTATAAAATCTTCGCATTTGTACACCCAACTCTTTTTTTAAACGGTCTTTTTTTAAACGATTTTGAAATAACACGTTTCACCAAATACACCCAACTTTTTTTTTAAACGCCTTTTTTTAAACGATTTTGAATTAACACGGTTCACAAAATATACGTTTTGCACGATTATTTTGTTCTTGTACGAATACCAAAAAATGTTGTTTAAACTATTGTTGATAGTGTAATCAGAAGGCGGTCAATTTTCAGAAGACAACCAGAGATGTGTGGGTGACTGTTTTTAGATAAGATAAACGGTCGATCTTTGGCCAGAGATGTGACTGTTTTTTAATAAAAAGTGTTGGTAATAGGAATTATAATATGTGTCGCAAAAACACATAAATTCTTTTTAAGGCTTGGTCGCACAACAGCATGCGTTCTGAGGTGTTGATAAACGTTTTTTCTAAACCTTTAAGGGCGTGAAAAAGAAACGTCTATGCATTCTGTTTATAACAGTGACTGATCTGATCTCAACAACCTGATTTTTTGCATAGGGGAAACGAATATGATAGAGGTAAGATTAATTCGATTGCATCCGAGCACTGCTGGTGACGACATTTATTAAAAACAACAAGTTTAGCAACAGTGCGATGGCGTTGTAGGTAATCAAGATTTGATGTTAAATTTTAATCTTCCACAATTCGTATAGCTTCTTTTGAGTAGGGTCCAAAACCACAATGCTCTATATGGGGGCAAATATAGGAGTTACAAATAGGGGTAGAAAGAGAGATTAAGAAATAATAAATAAATAATAATGGAGGTTGCACGAGACGGAACTTGACCTGACACGCAAACTCTATGGTTTGCAGAGCCATGGAGTAATTGATGCGGTGTGAATTTTTGATATCTATTGATGAGGCCTGAGATTCCTCTGCCTGTGCCATCGCAATTAAATGATCGTTCCAGAGTAAGTCGTTAGAAATTGAGACACCCAATAACTGAATGCTTTCACATTCGTCTATTTCTTAGTCACATATAATACTAATCGAAATATCGTTTGAAAACTTGTTGTTCGATCTGGAAAAATTAATGGCTGTGCTTTGGCAGAATTAAAATTAGGGTTGCACCGATTAATCGGAAGATAATCGGTAATCGGCAATTTTGCTGATTAATTGATATCGGTTTTTTTGTCAGATTAATTGGTCGATTATGATACACATGCGTTTTTAATTGTTTGCATTTTAAACACTACAAATTATAAATAATAAAACACCATAGTCAGCCATACTTGAAAACCTTTTTAAATAAGTATAAGATTGGGGGTTGCTTAAAAATATGAGAAATCTGTTTATGTATTTCTGCATTTTTTTGAAACAAATTAATTTAAAATAATGCTGTTTTTAAATGAAGTACTATAGTTACTGCCATCGACATATAATTTTTTTTAAATTTTGCCAAACTTCCTGCCTCTGTAAATGGTTCTTTTCGGATTATAAAATCTCAGTTTGTGTTAAAATATTCGGTGCAAAGTTTCTCGTACGGTTCACAATGGCAGTGTGATTCTCGAAGTTTGCCATCCATGGCTTCTGTCTTATAAATATGTAAGTTTTTATTATTGCCATACCAGAGTAACCATGCTGGAAATAATGACAACAAATTCGTTCCTAGATACATAAATTCACCAAATGTGCTACAGTCAACCTAGATATTGGGTAAAAATTAAATCGAGAGCGGCAGATTGTTTTAACAACGAAAAGAAAATAGTTGCCAGAAAAATGCAAAACACCGCTTTCAACAGTTACAGAATTTTTTTATTTAAAATATTGCCGACATTATGTAACAAGTACGCAAAATATGGTTTTAGCGGACGAATCGTAATGTTTCCGGACGAAGCACTGGCCGAGTCTGTAATATGAAGATGAGTCTGCTAAAGCCATTTGCGTACGTGTTGCATACAACGTTTTTTTGTATTAGCTCTTAAGATTTTTTTTTCTAATTTATTGCTTAATTTGTATTCTTGCGTACCTAAAAAATTTGATTTTTGAACAAAACTTATCAAAGCAATTGTGATTATAATTTGAAAATAATTATAATATAAAATGAAAACAAATTTTGAATCCGCTAAAGTGTTGGCATAACAACTTTAAGTACTAGGCCGCTAAAATACAATTTTGCGGACTCTAAACAGTTCTAAAAGTAATCATTTTTCGGAGCTAATACTAAAAATAAATAAATAATAGCGACGTTCGCATAACATTTTAAACTATGATTGCAAAGCGTCCCGATTTTGCTGGATTGTACCGACTTGTGAAGAAAAGTCTTGCGTTCTAACTAATAGTCTAATTCAAAAATGCTTTGCGCAGATTTGTTTAACTAATTTCCATCAAATAATCGGCAGGCAATTAATCGGTATCGGCCGATAAAGAAAAAATTGTTAATCAGCGTGACAAAAATTTGGCCAATTTTAATGATCATAGGAAAGAATGACTTGTGCAGTGTACTATCATCTGCAAAACTATTTATTGGGTTACTGGTGATTGTCAAGAGTTCGTTGATATTAATTAAAAATAGGGAAAAAAGAAGAAGAAAAGCCATCTATAGATACTGAAAGAAATATCAGTATCGGTCGGTCGGTGAAAGCTATGAATCAGAATGCACGACTGCGGTGTGATATTAATATGCAACGAGCTTATTGTTTAGATTGGCACACATGATTCAATGAAATGCTTTTGAGATGTGTAATACGAAAAGTACGTTTTACCACCTTTTTCAGATATGCTATTCCAAAGATGGGCTACATAGCTCAATAGATCGGTTGTTAATTTTGTATTGGCAATATCAAACAGATGGCTTTTAAAAATTTTGATATGTGTGTATTATTATAATCCTCATATATTTTAGACTGAACTGAGAGAAAGGCTTTTAATCTATAATTTGAAATATCACATTTGATTTCTTTTTTGGACATTGTTCAACTTCCAGCACGAACGAAAAATACCTGATTTATAGGATTTGTAGAAAATTATGGTAAGACTGGATGCAAGTTCTTTGAAAAATAATTTTAGAATAATGGGGAAAATGTTGCCCAGGCGGGAGGCTTTGTTGATATTTGACTTCTTTAATAGTGTTTCCACAATTTTGAGTTTGAAATGAGGTTCTGTCATATTAAATTCTGAAAACTTGCTTTTTTCAGGAGTTTTCAAAACAGTCGAGTTCAAATCAAAGCGTTCCACGAATGTGGTTTTTCTTGCTGCGTCAGTATCAATTAAACCAACATCAATAATAGGAAGGGTAGAAGATTTGGTACCAGAATTTAAGATTTAATAAGTCTGTAACACATAATCAATGGGGTTTCCGCTTTCCCTTTCTAAATTTCTTTTCTTTTCGTTTTCATTTATCTGTTTTGATATTCTGTTGGCCTTTAGCTATTTTAATCGATTTTTAGGATTTTTATTATAAATCCAAATATTAAATAATCTACGTTTGGCCAATTTTGCCCTTCGAAAACAAATATTTTTGTTAGGATTTCATAATTGAAAAGGGAACGAATTTATTGATGTCAAATTGAATAGTTTCAGAAATTCAGAATTTGTGATCAATTAAACTAAAGTAACTTTGTGATTCCTTTCCTTTTCAGTAAAGTTTTGAGCAGAAACCTTTACATCGTCATTCGTCAGTATAAAAACCATAACTATCAAAAGGGAAACCTTTGAAGATACTTCGGGAACGATTGCACTAAAAGAAAAAATTCAGTCACTACAACCTGTTTTGTTCCAGCCGAATGTTTCCTTGTTTTTGTTTTATGTATATGTAATATAGTGTTTATTTTTATTTTTTTTGCACGGATTTTTGAAGTTACACGATTTTTTAATGTCGTGGAACGTATCCCCAAATTTACCATACATCTCATGTATTTTTTTAAACGATTTTTTTTTAAACGTATTTGTTAGGAACGCATCTACCGTTTAAAAAAAGAGTTGGGTGTACTGTAAATTGATTTTGCGCCACCCTAGCTGTGAGTCCTTCAATGCTCATCCTTGCCTTTTCTGGTGACCACAAATCGGTTATAATGAAAAATATCCGTTCAACATTTGCATTTGTGCCAGGAAGGCACAATGCAAATCCCACCACTATTTCTAAGTTTATTTAAGTTATTCCAAAATTTATTTTGTACTAAAAATGTTTAAACTTATTTTGAAAGTTTTGTGGTAATATTTTTGTGACTAAAATTGGATAAATTTTATAAAACCAAATATGTCTGTGTATATTTTTCAGTATTCCCAATATAAAAAAATCAAAGAGCCCATTTTACATTAAAGGAGTATATGAGGAGTATATTATTTCAAAGGAGTATTTTGGAAGTATGGATATTTTGGGAAGTATAAACGATTTGAAAGGAGTATAATACTTCCCAAAGGAGTATAGATGGTCACCGTACTTATTCCTAGATGGTACACATAGACATATGGTCATATTCTGTCGAAAGCCCAAATAGTCATAAAAAACATGAAGCAAAACTACATTAACTCCAACAGAAAATAAGAACATATCTACCTTTTTACCCTAATCTGACTACAAAATGTTTGCCGGAAACACATGAAATTAGAAACTAGACCGACACAAATAAAAGATACAGAAGATAAAAAGCAGGACTTTACCAGATAAAGTGTTTAGATTGTCTAGAAAAATGCTTTGGACAAACAGAAAGAACGTTTGATACTAGATTTAAGGAACACAAAAAAGCTACGTCATCTAATGTAAATAAGTCAGAGGTTGCAGAACATATGATACAATTAGAACATAAAATAGATTAAGTAAATTCGAAAATAATAAAAACATTCAATGATGCAAATTAAACGCATTTGAATCACTTTATATTTCGAAAGCATTAAGCAACATCCCCTTTATTTAACATCTATTCAAAATAGTTAATATTGCATACATTTTTCTCTTAAACGTTAACGCCTTTTGATTATACTTTTTTACATGGTTTACGACAATTACAGTAAAAAGTTTAGGGTTGGTTCAACCTTTTCAGAAAAAAGTTGATGCCCAAATGATGTCGAACCACTAAAGTTAAAAATTTTAAAGTTTTCTGCTCGAAACTATGATCCGTCAATGTTGTCCACCTTTTCGTTGTTTTTTAAGTTTTTGTTTGCTGTACTACAATTAAATTCTTCATAATCACTATAGTTGTTATCCCAATTATCGCCTTCATCTATACATAAATTATGAAGAGCACAACATGCAATTGTGATGTTAATCGCTGTGCTCATATTGGAATGCTCAGATAAATTAACTATCCGTCGAAAACGAGTTTTTAATAGATCAATAGTATTCTCCACAACTTTTAGCGTTGCTTTATGGATTGAGTTATATGTTTTCTGTGGCTTGCTTAAAATCGTTGTATCTTTATACGGTGGAACTAACCAGAGTTGTGATCGATATGAAGTATCACAAAGTAAAAACGTTTGATTTGGAAATGATGAATCATATCTTTCTGTGGCATATCGATATAACAACGACCGGTGTAGAACTTTAATATTATTAAGAGATCCTGGTTCTCCACAATGAATGTCGATGAACTTTTTACTATGGTCAACCACTACTTGCAGGATAATACTGCAATAGTTGTTTTTGTTACTGTACAAATTGATTTGATCCGTTGGTGCTTTTATTGGTATGTGTATAGTATCTATAACACCTAGAACACCAGAGATGCCTTTGAGTCGATTAAAACCCGATGTTATTTGTTTTATTCTCCCTGGAGTTCTTGGCCATTTTATAAATCGATCTCCTGCGATTACCATCCATGATGATACGCGATTTATTATGGTCCATGCGGTGCTTTGGCAAATTACAAAAACCTTTCCTAACTCTCGATATGTTATTGTATTTGTAACATAAAATAGAAACACGTATATTTCTTTTTCACAGCCAATTTTAGAAGCCGTGGTATAACTCGGTGATATATTTGATGATAGATATAACTCTAAAATATTTTCAAAAATTGTAATTTATATATAAATAACATAAAATTATTTTACTTATCAAAATATTTGCCGTAGTTTTGGTTAGCTTAAAATATCGTTTAAATTCAGAATCGGTAAAAGTACTCATGTTTGTTAAAAAGCGGGAGGCTTCATCTTCGTCACTATCGCTTTCGGTGTCACTGCTACTACTGGACGAAGAGCTACTCGATGAAGAGCTACTTGATTCAGAAGAGGAAGAACTACTGGATACATCATAAATTTGGTCGGTAATCATCTGTAAATATCACTCGAATGAATTAAAAATAAAATAGGAACTCAAAAATAATAAAAATGTTGCCCACCTGAATTAATATTTGTTCCTCTAAATCCATTGTAAAGAGAAAAAATATATAGGTAATCACAAAACATAAAAAACAATCTTCTCACTGACAGCCAGCAGTTACTATATTTTTTGTTTATTTATAAAATGAACTAAAAAATAAAAAATATGATTTCGAGCAGTTTGTTATGTTGGCAATCATACAATTTTTATTGAATGACAGATAAAAGATCGTTTTTGACAAAACACGGACATTTGTTTATATTATATTTATCATGTCGATGCCTCCGTTTTTCCCAACGTTAACTTCGCCAATTGCAAATAATTTATGGTTCGATGTAGATGTGCCATGTGATGACGAAGCAGAAGTGAATGCAATCGAGACGGAACACCAAGCTTGGTTGAATGCTATACAACATTTAGGCATGGATTTACATCCTCTTGGAAAAATGCCAAATGAACATATTGATCAAGCCGATTCGGAAGATGAAGATGGTAATTTGAAAAATTTTCTTTTGTTATTTATAAAGTATAACATCTATTGTGTTCAATGGTTTTAGCAAACGATGATAGCGATGACTCTGAAAGTCATGATGATGAAGACGAAGATGATATTGACGCATCTAGAGAAACCTTAAACCGGGAAGTTATGGAAACTAATTACTCGCCGATTGAAACCAGACGAGAAGATTCGAATACAATTTAGTTATATTTATGTTGTCAATGTGGCGAATTATTGTTAATTTTATTAAAAAAATAGGTAAATGCAATGAAAATAAATCAAATATTTTTTAATTTAGTGCCGTGTCAATAACTCAATTAAAAATAACCGCAGGCAACCTCAAGTTTGAAGTATTACTTTCAATTTTATCATTGGTATTATGTATTAAGTTCAGGAAATAAAATCAAACAAATTGGTTAACTTCGGAAAAATTACCCGGAAAGCTAGATTTTCGTATGAACCTTCTTTAGGCTTTAGGAATAAGGCCTAAAGAATAAGGCCGACGAATAAGGCCGAAGAATCATTTTTTATTTCTTGCGCCACCTCTCTATCCGGTACCTTCTTAATATGAGCAACATTTCGCTTAAATATCTTTTCTCCAAGATTACTCTTTAAAGTCACTTCACTTCCAGACTTCTTTATGATATCAAATTCTTCGTTTCCAAAAGTCGGAGTCAATTTATTTTCTTTAATTAAATTCTTCATTAGTACGGTATCCCCGATTCCCAATCTACTCTGACTTGCATGTCTCTTGTTGTCTTCAGTAATCTTTCCTTTTTCCTTAATGATCCGATCTCTATCTCGAAACCCTTCATATTTCGAACTTGATGATTCTTTATCCGCTATTGTTGGAATTTTGTCCCTGATTTTTCTTCCGTACATCATTTCCGAAGGAGCTTTTCCGGTGGTTGAGTGTGGTGTATTGTAGTACATGGTGAAATAATCTAAAAGATCTTTTTTCCAATTCTTGTTCGAAGCCTGGCTTATTTTTAGTCTTTTCAAAATAGAACTATTCTGGCGTTCTACTTCGCCGTTTTCTTGTGGCCAATAAGGCGTTGTATTGTTCAATGTTATATTGTACTCTCTACAAAAATTGTCGAATTCTGAACTTATGAATTGCCTTCCATTATCTAAGGTAAGCGTCCTAAACGACAGAAAATCTTTTTTAGTTTTTCAATTGTTGCCGTTGCAGTAATTTTTCTCATTTCCTCGATCTCCAAATATCTGCTGAAATAATCAACTATCACCAATAAATAATCACCCGATGGTAAAGGACCCAAAAAATCTATTGCAATATCTTGCCAAGCAGAATCTGGCAAAATCTTTCTAATCATTGTGTCTGGTTTTGATGTGTTGAAACTAATAAACAGCCTCGACATTTCTTTACACAATCGTCAATCATTTTATCCATATTTGGCCACCAGACTTTCTCGCGTAATCTCCTTTTCATGACGGTTTCTCCCGGATGACCTTCATGTCCAAGTTGTAAAATTCTTTCCCGTAGGTTGACAGGAATGACAATTCGAGTCCCACGCAAAAGAATGTGATCTGACATGCATAATTCATTTCGAAAAATTGAGTATGGCGCTGTTCCCTCTTTATTTCAATTTCCTGTTTGTATCGCTGATTTTATAATTCGGATTTCTGCATCCTGTTTCGATTCCTTTTCTATTTCGTAAATATCTAGAGCCACGGCTTCTACTATATTCCTTATATACTGCTCACAATCTTCATCGAAAGGAATACATTCATCCAGCACACACAGCCTTGAAAATGCATCAGCAATGTTTGATTTCTCGAATTTGTAAATTACTTTATATTTAAATGACTGTAATCTAAGCACCCACCTTTCTATTCTCGCACATGGCTTTGAAGTTGTAGAAAATATGGATTCAAGAACTTTGGCATCCGTGACCAATTCGAATTCCAATCCGCATAAATAAATGTAATATTTTTCCACGGACCACACCAACGCTAAGGCTTCCTTTTCTGTTTGACAATATCTTTTCTCAGTTTCGAATAAACTTTTACTTGCATAGCATATAATGCGAGGAATATTTCCTTTATATTGGATAAGAATTGCTCCCAACCCAAAAGGGCTCGTATCAGCAATCACCTGAGTTCGATCTTTCGGATCAAAATAACCAAGCGTTCAAATATCAAAGATGAGTTCTTTTAATTTTTGAAAAGCCCTTTCTTGTTCCAAATTCCATTCAAAAGTCCGACTTTCTTTGATAAGTTCTCTTAACGGATATGTTTCTGAGGCCAAATCAGGAATTAATTTTCCTATATAAGTTATCAATCCTAAAAAACTTCGAAGTTCATCTACATTTTTTGGCGGACGAAAATTTTTTAATGCCTCGATCTTTTACTCTGATGGTCTTATTCCTTCTGACGAAATGTCCGAGAAATTCCATCTGATGAGCTTTAAATAGACATTTCTTTGCATTCAACGTAATGTTATTTAAAGACAAAGTTTTAAAACTTTTTCTAAATGTTTATCATGCTCATTTTTCGATTCTCCAAATACCAAAATATCGTCAATATACTTAATACAGTTTTCACGTTGGATTAGAATATTTTCGAGTGTTTTCTGAAATATCTCAGGTGCACAATTTATCCCAAACAATAATCTTTTATAACGGAATAGGCCTTTTCTGGTAATAAACGTTGTAATATAACGACAAGCTCTTTCAATTCAAGATGATGAAAAGCATTTTCGAAATCTAACCGAGAAAAATATTTAGCATTTTTAAGCTGTGGAAGGAAATCTTCCATGGTAGGAAGCGGATGATTTTCTCTTAAAATTGCTGTATTGGCACGACGCATGTCAATACATAACCGAAGATCTCCATTTTCTTTTATAATAGGGACCATTGGTGATACCCATGGACTGGGTTCGTTGACAACTTCAATAATATCTAAATCCAAAAGTTGTTTCAATTTGTCATCAATTTTCTTCTGTAGAGCAATTAGTACCCGTCGAAAAGGTTGAACAACTGCTTTCACATTTTCACCGATAGGTAAATCAATCAGAATGTTCTTCATTTTTGGAAATGGTTTTAAATTTGAAGTAATCCCAGTGAACACAAGACGTAAATATGACATCACACGAACGTCATATATATGTGATGTAGTTGTTACGTAAATTTGACATAAAACTGACACTCGTCATGACTATATCCTGGTATCATTTATATAATGCTTTCATTTTAATTGTATATAGTTTGAAAAATTTTACGTATAGTTAGTTATTGCTTCCTAGCAGGTTATAGAACAGTAGGTAAGTAGTGACCAATGAATGACTGACGGGTAAGTGTTTTTGTTTAATTGTTATTAAATTTGTTTTTTAAGTAAAAAAAAGAATACATCACAAAAAAATTTATATTACTATGATATCAACCTTATATCATAACAACGTCACGAATATCTCCACAGACATCACATTTATGTCATAGTTATATCATTATTGTTATGTCATGTTCTTACGTAAACAAGTGGGAAATAATGATATACATATGACTTATATATGACCCAGATCTTACATAAGATGTGACTTAGCCTGATGTCATTTTGATATCACAATGACGTAAATGTGTTTTCTGGGATTTGACTTATTTCTTGCAGTTTAAACTTCTTTAAACTATCAAAACCCAATGACAAAACTCCCAATGCGATCGCAGTTTGTTTTCCTAGCAAAGGTTTTTCACCTTTTTCAATGACGTAAAAACAAGCAATAGTGTGGTATACTTGATCACCATTTTCGATGCTTATTTCCGCGTCAAAAACAAATTATCTTTAAAGGTTTATTCGACGCATAAGCTTTAAATATTTTGTTTGAACTCTCTCATTGCTTTAAAATCTTTGCATTCCTTTGCAACTTGTATCTCCATGTCAATTCATCGATGATATTATAGGTTGAGCCCGAATCAATTATCATGTTTATGGTAATTCCGCCGATTTTGCAGAAGATTTTCTCATCAAATTCAATATCCATTATATTATATACACGGTATTCTGATAATTCTTCTCGCTCATCCTTTACTGAATCTTCGTTTCCAGTGTCGATCAATCTAATATTTGACGTTTTGTACTTTTTATTGTAATTATTGAACGTCCGGGTTTGACTTGTATCAATAAACTTACGTTTCCGAGTTCAGCAATAGTTATCATAGTGTCCCATTATGTCACATTTTTTACATCTATAGCTCTTCGCTGGACAATTGTAACTGGTAGCGATATGTCCCTTACCACCGCAACGATAACATTCTGTTCTTGAATTTGAAAATTCTCCTGTTTGAGCCATTACATTCGAAACTATTGTTGAATTAGTATTTTCCATTTGAGAAGTTTGACCTTTAATTTGTTCATGTACTTTATACATTTTAATCACCTTTTCTTATGTCAATTCTCTTTCTAACAATTTCTTTTTTAATTCAATCGACGTACAGCAATCAATAATTTTATCTTTGATATTTATGTCGATTATTTCCTTCTCCGTCTTACCGAAGTAACATTCCATTGCCTGGTTTTGAATTTTTATCAAAAATTTTTCGAAGCCTTCACCAAATTCTGGTTTTAATTTCCGGAAAATATGACGCTCAAATGTGGAGTTTCTTTTAGGCGCAAAATGCTCATCCAATTTTTTTATAGCTTCATCGAATACTTTTTTCCTCTTATCATCCTCAACATTAGCTCCAGGCAACCCAAAGAAAATCTCTTGCAATTCGATTCCTCCCAAATGAAGCAACTTACTACGGAGTTTCGATTGATACAGATCTTGATCAATCTCCTCAGATTCTGCATAAATAATAAACGCTCTTTTCCATTGTTCCCATTCTGGTTTCAACAAAGATTCATCGATGGAAGAGCATAAAAATGGTTTTAGTGAATTCAATCGATCTCCCATTTTGTAGCAATATAAAACTTGAACTAGGAGAGAAAAAAATCCACAAATCCTTTATAAAAAAACAAATCTTCTTTCTCCTTTTCAAGTTTTATTTCTTTCCGTTCTATTTATTTATCTTGTAATTTAATATATTTAATTATTTAATTCTTTTTCACAAAAATGCACGATGTTCTAATAAAAAAATTTAATGGATGTGAATGAATTTCCGGCTTGTCAGATTTTTATAAAGGGTTGTCGCTATAAAAAAATAATTTAACGCATCGTACTAAATTTATTCAAAACTTAACCCGAAATCTGTAATTTCCATTTCTTTGATGAATTTTTTCTTTCTTCTCTCTTCGATCTTATGAATTAAATCATAATTCTAGACTACGAATTTAATCAGTCTCGACCGTTTTATTTTTTTTTTTTTTTGTTGAATTTATGAATTTTATTTTGATCTTATGAATTAAATCATTCTAGACTATACGAATTTAATCAGTCTCGATCTTATTATTCATTATTCCGGACCATATACGAATATAATCAGTCCTTTAATTTCTTTTCGACTCCTAATTTACTAAAAAAAAACTTCCCCGGTAATCATAACCTCACAATTAATTCAATTTTTTTTCCATAAAATTTCTCTTATTCTTTAAATAAATTTTTGTTTAATAATTTAAATCTTTTCCATCCCATCCTCGTCGCCACATGTTGTACTCTAGGTTCTTGATTATTTCTATTTATAATTAAACACTTTTAATTTCAATTTAATATTTCATTCTCGTATTTATTTAATCAACTTTTTACATATCTTCTTTACCATCACAACACTGTCACATCTCTAATAATTTTTGACAGCTGTGTACTAAAGTATGTGTACTAAATTGAGTTCCCATTCAACACCTCCACTGGAACGAAATTTAATCCAACCTCCTTCCTGCAGAAGTTATGCTTCTCTCGCGCTAAACCTTTTGTTAGACCATCAGTTACCATATCTTGAGTTCCAACTGGTCTGACTTTTATATGCTTACTTTTTGACGTACAAAATTATGACGCACATCTATATGTTTGGTCCGTGCATGATAAGCAATTTTAAATTGTCTTAACCATTCCGCCTCTTGAACTGCCGCAGACAGAGCCATGTACTCCGCCGCAGTTGTAGACAACGCAATTGTAGGTTGACGTCTACCATTCCAACTTACAGCACCACCTTGTAAGACGAAAACATATCCCGTACGCGAACGCCTTTCATTGACATCAGGAGCCCAATCTGCATCACTAAAACCAGTGAGATGATCATTTCCACTCTTCGAAAAAAGTAATAACATATTTGATGTTCTCTTCAAATATCTAAAAATCCTCTTGACCGCCGCCCAATGTGTTTGATCAAAACAATTGTTAGCATTATTTACTGCAAACGCTATATCTGGTCGTGTCCCTTGAATTAAATATAACAAATTTCCAATGGCCTCTTGATAAGGAGTGTTTCCTAATTCTTCATCCGAATTTTTATTTTCACCCTTGATCAACTTTTGATTGATGTCAATTGGTGTTAACACTGGGTTGCACTCAGCCATTTTAAACCTAGACAAAATTTCTTTTGTATATTGTTCCTGGTCAATATATATCTCCCCTTTATCTTTGTTACGATGAATTCGGAGACCAACACAATTCTTGGCTTCACCAAGATCTTTCATTTAATAATGTTCTTGTAACTTGACCTTAATCTTTATTTTCCATTTTAAAT
The DNA here is from genome assembly GCA_963693315.1 of Diogma glabrata. Classification (NCBI taxonomy): domain Eukaryota; kingdom Metazoa; phylum Arthropoda; class Insecta; order Diptera; family Cylindrotomidae; genus Diogma; species Diogma glabrata. The sequence continues at coordinate 256,529,344 of OY856186.1, forward strand.
TGTTCGTGAATATTAATAAATCATCCACGTACACAGAGATAATCATTATATCTCCCCTTTCCAAAATATAAAAATACACACATGGATCGACTCGTGATTGCTGTAAACCAATTTCAATTAACACAGCATGTAACTTTTTATTCCATTCTTGACTGGCATGTTTTAAACCATAAATCGCTTTATTTAACTTGCACACCTTTGTGCCATTTAAAAAACCTTCGGGTTGTACCATATATATTTCTTCACAGACATCTCCCTGAAGAAAAGCAGAAACCGCATCCATTTGATCTATAATATCTAAGTCAAATCTAGCTGCAATGGCCAACAAATATCGAATCGATGTATACCTGACCACTGGTGAATATGTTTCTTCATAATCTATCCCTTTTCTTTAGGAGCAACCCTTAATCTCCATCAGAATTCATTTTGGTTTTGAACACCCATTTTGAATTGATAACATTTTTACGTAGCGGTAGAATTCTGTTAAAACCCATGATACATTAAATGATGATACGTTAAAACCCATTCTCTATTAAAGCATTATATTCTTCATCCATAGCATTCTTCCATGATTCTGCATCATCTCGACATAGAGCTTCTTGCACTGTTGTTGGATCACCACCACCTTGAGGTATTTATGCTGTATACACAAGATAATCTGACAACCGTTGCGGTTTTGGTATTCTAGAAGAATGACGCACTACAGAAGTAGACAACAATGATGATGTTGCACCATCTTCAACAATTCTCGTGGAATCATCTGCTGATAATTCCCCAACAGATTCTATGTTGAAACTACATGAGGATACAGGATAATAAAATTTATCTTCGAAGAATACTTACTGCATCTCTACTTTTTACTAACTTTGATGATCCGGGTCTAATTAATCTATACCCCTTCGTATTTTCACAATATCCAACAAAAATTAGCTCTTCCGATTTTACATCCCATTTTTGGCGTTTTTGTTTTGATATATGTGACATGGCTTTACAACCAAAAACTCGAATTAAACTTAAATCTGGTTTCACGCCGGTCCAGCGTTCTTCTGGGGTAATTCCCACAACTCCACTTGTAGGTGATCGATTTAGCAAATATACTGCTGTAGACGCAGCCTCTGCCCAAAATATTTTTGGTAAATTTGCATTTGACAACATGCAACGTGCCCGTTCTACAATGGTTCGATTCATACGTTTCGCAACTCCATTTTGTTGTGGAGTATATTCAACTGACGTTTCATTTCAAATGCCATATTTTTCAAGAAATTTTTTTAACATTGTATTGCAAAATTCCATGCCATTATCAGATCGCACACACTTAAGCTGACATCCTGTTTGTTTCTCAACCATGGCCTTAAATGTTTCAAATATGGATTTCACATCCGATTTCCTTTCTGCAAAATAAATAAAAACTTTGAGTGGACCAATCATCTATAAAAATTATAAAATACTTAGCTTCGCCCATTGAAGTGGTTTCCATTGGGCCACATAGATCCGTAGGAATAAGTTCTAATAAATTGGATGTTTCTGTAACAGACGTTTTAAATGGTTTACGAGAATGTTTGCCTTTCAAACACGGTACACATCTTTGCTCCAATTTGTCATTAAAACTTAATCCATTCACCATTGACTTTAAATTCATCCAAATCATTATAATTTAAATGTCCCATTCTTAGATGCCAAAGAAAACAATCGACCTGTGCCTGCGCTGCCATAGCACAATTTGCGCTCCAGTTTAAACATATTGTTTTCCAACACAGCACTAGCCTTTACTTTTTTATTTTAGAGTGTTAAAAAATCTAATAGCAAGCCGCGCACTGTCAAACGTCAAATATACATAAAACTAAATGTTTATTTTAAGTTTCAACACAATTTGAACGTAAATTTTTACAAATTTCGATATATATAACTATTTTAGAAATTAAATTTGTAAAATTAATCTTCATTTAATTTAGAAATGCAATTTTTAAAAATCAAATCGCATTGACGTTTTGCTGTTTTTTGACATAATGTCAATAACAACAAAAGAAACTATTTCATTTCATTGCAAAACAAAACGTCAGTGTTAAAGTTATTGTTTTAAAACTTCACTCACTTAGATATTTTTGCGGGGAAGTGATAAAAAACTTATCACTTCCCCACTTCACAGTTACAGAATTTGGCTGCTGCAGCCAAATTCTGTAATTGTGAAGCGGTGAAGTGATAAGTTTTTTAATGAAAAGAAACGAAGAAATTTTTATCACTTCACCGCTTCACAGTTACAGAATTCGGCTGCTGGGCCCGTAACCTGTTAAGATTATATAAATATTGCGCGATATAGCTTTCAATAAATAAAACAATGCACGATTAGGGCAATGATACATGTAAAAGAAATATCTTTCAGACATAAAAAATTTCGCATTTAATTGGTTGAGGGGCGGTAACATTTTTTAAATTTCAAAAAAATATTTTTGACTGAAAGACAGAAAAAATATCTGTAAGATAAAAAAACATAACCTAAAAAGATATTTTTTGCTTGACAGTTAAAACTGATTAACTGAAAAATTGATTTTAAAAGTAAGTTTTACCAATAATCAATTGCAATTAACTTAATTTGATGATTTAGCTACAATTAAAATAATTTGTTTACTTATTAGGCGATAATCGCAACAAAAAAATACAAATTTGGTCCAATGTGAAAATGCCTAAATCTATATGAATAAGTAAACAAATTATTTTAATTGTAATTAAATAATCAAATTAAGGTAATTGTAATTGATTATTGGTAAAACTTACTTTTAAAATCAATTTTCCAGTTAATCAGTTTAAACTGTCAACCAAAAAATATCTTTTTAGGTTATGTTTTTTTATCTTACAGATATTTTTTCTGTCTTTCAGTCAAAAATATTTTTTTGAAATTTAAAAAATGTTACCGCCCCTCAACCAATTAAATGCGAAATTTTTTATGTCTGAAAGATATTTCTTTTACATGTATCATCGCCCTTACTTTACAGAACAAAAGTCTTTATTTATTACCAGGGGTGCGTTTCGAAATTAACTATGGCTAACCGCGGTTAACTTTACTCTACCAAATCTCGTTTCATAATTAACCAAAAATTTTTAATTCAATACTTGACGTCACTATTTTAACTGTGACATTAGTGACATTAGGCGCGTTCCATTGAAAATCAAACTTACTCAAATTTGCTTTGATCTACTCTACCTCGAACAAGTTGTGTAGTTGAAAAGCAGTTTGTTATTCGATTTTATTCAAATCAGTTATAAACTTATTTTGGTATTTTTAATATTAAAATGGACCAGTCAGATCTAAATATCAGCCCAAAATAAAAAATTTTGACAATAACAAAATTGTGTGGTTTCTTTTGAAAAATTTTCAAATTTTTGGCGTTCCATTGGTGATCTACTCAAAAGCTACTTTGAGCAGCTATTTTGTTCCAAAGGAACGCATGTAATATTACCTTATGGTTAACCGCGGTTAACCATAGTTAATTTCGAAACGCACCCCAGTCAAACAACAAGTGACAGATTATATAAAAACCCTATAAACAATATAGTATGGGTACTAAATTGAGTTCCCATTCTGATTCAACAAATATCTGCTAAGCCCATACGTGACCCACAGCAATAACAATTGGATTAATTACACAACATATGAACGTACTTAGAAAATTTTAAAACAGCATGGGCTACACTTAGCTTTAGTAGTTCGGTCTCGAAGTTGAAAATTTTTCAAAAAAGGTCAAAGTTCAGGGTCACTAACTCTAGAAGCCATCAGTCAAAAAGTTTGAGACATATCTCTAATTATACTCCATAATTGTGTAGTTTAAGGTCTAGACTTAAACCACATGGGCCAGGGATTTGTTTTGTTAATACATGCTTTTTTCATAGTCCAATATGCGTTTTACATAATTAACCATTATGCACACTTTATCTATTTCTCAGCCTATTTCTGATATTTTAATGATCATAAATCAATTTTTAACTAGGGCCAGAAACGAAATACCGAAAAACAAGGTAAATGGAAAGAAAGCAGAGTGGTTGCAATACTTAAGAAGGGTAAAGATCCTGAATTGGCGTCAAGTTATAGGGGTATATGTATGTTGAATGTTTTGATGAAATTGGGTAAATGGTATGTTGAAAGGAAGGATTTGTAGATCTGCAAATGAGAATAACTTGTTGCCAGAAACTACGTATAGTTTAAAAAAAAAACACTGTGCAGTAGAGTGTGTGGAAAACTTTGTATGGGAAGTGAAAAAGGATAAAGGAATCCGAAATGGATTGAATGGGATATATGCGTTTATTAGTGAAAGGAGATTAGTTATGAATGGGAAAACTTTTAGATTAAGTGAGGAGACGAATTTAGGATTGCCGCAAGGTAGTAATATATCACCGACTCTCTTCAATCTTTATACGCGGTATATATACCAGATCAGCGAAAGCGAACTAATCATCCTGTAGTTTGCAGATGATATCGTTATCGTTGCGAAAGGTAGATCTCCTGACGAAGCGATTCAGCGAGCACAACATGGTTTAAATCAGGTTGTGCTGAAGCTTAAGAGCTTAAACCTTAGGGTGAATGTGAGCAAATGTAATTGTATGAAAGTTTGGGACCTCAGAGAGTCTTAAGATATTAGAGTGGAGACTTATAGAATTGAACAAGTGAATGTAGTTAAGTATTTAGGTATTTGGATCGATCGGCACATGAACTTTAAGAAACACATGGAGTTCCTGGCCGATGAGTGTAAGAAGAGACTGAATGTGATAAGACTGAATGGGAAAAGAATGAGCAAACCGTAATGTGGAGCTCACCCTGTGTGACTGACCTGTTACGAAAGGGTTTAATTTCCACAAAAAATTGCGTATGGAATAGGAGTGTATGGTATGGTGATAGTTCTGTTGTTGGTTTTTGTAAGTTGATGAAAGTCGAGAATGAATGTGTGAGAGTTTTATTGGGGGCGATAAATTCGACTCCAATCCACTGTCTTTATTCGGAAGTTGGTAATTCGTCTCTTGATTATAAGAGAGAGAGAGAGAGAGAGAGAGAAGAGAGAGAGAGAGAGAGAGAGAGAGAGAGAGAGAGAGAGAGAGAGAGAGAGAGAGAGAGAGAGAGAGAGAGAGTGGATCACAGTACGTGAGATAGTGAGAATGAAATCGAACCAAAATAAACTAATTGAGGAAATGTTGACAAGGTTACAGAGTGAAGCCCCTTTTAGAAAAACCTATAAGGCCTTCATTTTGAGCGAAAACTTTAACGAGTTTTCTTCCATTGGAAACCTTGGTCGGGGGGTAAAGCCTGCTAACTTTGTAGTTTGTTTGAAATTTGGGAAACTTAGTAAGAATAAAATGAATGAAACCATAGTTGACTGTGGTTGATTGTGGAAAGGGCGTATCATACATATTTCGCTGTTTACACTGAAAAAAATTTCTGGGTAATTGTTACCAAAAAACATACTTAACTAAACCAAGAATATCGGTTGTTTTCAACCAGCTAAGCGCAAGTTTAGTATTATTAATTTTGCATGGGTTACTTAACACTTGCTTTTGCTTAGTAAAATAGAACTTTGCATCTGGTCAATTTTAACTATAAATGACATCAGTAATTGCTTAGTTATTTTGACCTTTGCTAATCATTTAACTTAACAAATTTTTTAGTCAATTTCACTTATGTATAGTTAATAAATGTTAGTTTGTATTAAACTATTTTTAACGTTATTTTTAACGAATTTTAAAAATGTGGCTTGTTTAATCTAACCATTCTTAAATGCGTTATAGTTCATTTAAACCAAATGTTGACCTATTTCTTAGTTAAGTTAACGCATGTTTGTTATATTTTAACACACATTGAACTTTTTACTAAGTTAAAATAACTTTATAATTAATTATATACTAAACAAAGCAATTCTTGATTTTTAGCTCATTTATTAGAAATTAATATAAGAATACATTAAATAAAAATTAAACACTAAATACATTAAAAACAAAATAAATTTAAACAGGTATGAAATAATCGCATGATTGCTAATGCTAAGTTTATACCGCCGATAGTTTAATAGAATAATATGTTTTTACTATTAAACTAACGATATCATGGTGTTTATACCACAAAAAAGTATTATGTATTCACTGAAAATAAAATTCAATAAAATTGTCGTTAAATTAAAAACATTAATGATTATTGAACTCCTTTCGTTGGCTCAATAAACAACATCGTTGTTCGATAAATAATTTGTTAATATTACGAATGGTTTCGAATAACGAATGATAAATTGTTTACAGGTCCAATGAAAAGTAGCTCATTAATACCTGTTATAAATACAACGAACAATTTTATTGGAGTTTAGTAAATTTTTTTGTTCAGGGTTCTATCTGTGGTATAAACGCTCGGAATAATTTTGAGAGATAGAATGCGGTAGCCATATTTCTAATTCGTCATGCTACCTGGGCAACGCTAACAGAATTAGATTGGTGTAGTTGAGAGGGGCAGAGTAAATACTGCTTATACTCAATGATTCTGCACCATGGCGAGTCATATAACCAATGCAAACTCAAGAGTCTGTTCTCCATTTAGGTACGGCTTGGAGCAGGCGTCTGTCTTGGATCAAACGGCTTGCTATATAAAAGTGTAAAAAGCGTATGTTCTCCATATTAGGGCGGCTTGGAGCGGGCGTCTGTCTTGGATCAAGCGGCTCGCTATATAAACGTGTAAAAAGTTTGTTTCTGGTGACCTTAAGATGCAGAACGAACCCATTCACGAAAATTTGGGTTGGGTGATGGTTAACACTCCATTTCCGTAAAAAATTATTGGTCATGAATTCTGTACACTGCCTTGGATTATCTCGGATTCATCACAAGAACGTTCTCGGAAACAGTACCCGAACTAGGATTTAAAAATGAGAACCTGGAACGTACTAAGCCTTAGAAGACCAGGAGATCTACTAAAACTTACATACCAAGGCGGTAGCTACACACTAGATATAGCGGAATTTCAAGAACTAAGATAGCCAGGTAGTGAATCTATTAAACAGCCATAGGATACACTCTCTACTATTGCGGTCATCAACAGGAGGAGAATTTGGAGTTGGCTTTCTCATACATCGTTGCGTGAATCAACATATTATCGACTTTTGCCCAATTAATATGCGATAATGCACAATGAGTAACGATCATCAATGTTCATGCACCTACTGAAGGCAGAGCAGATGATATTAAAGACTGGTTTTTTCTAGAACTCGAAGAAGTCATTAATAACATATCGCGGCACGATATAAAAATCGTGGTAGGTGACTTGAATGCTCAAATTGGAAGAAGTACAGAACTTTAACACATATCGGCCCTAACAGGTTGCATCATACCGGTAACACAAACGGCTTTCGTGCAGGTGAACTGGCTATGGTGTATGATCTAGTAATATCTAGCACATTCTGTCCTCATAAGAGAATCCACAAAGCAACGTGGAAATCAAGTGATGGAATAACCGACAATCAAATCGATCATGTCATGAGTTCTAAGAAATACTCTACAAGTGTGACTGGACGTTCGATCAATATAGAGGTGCTGATATGGACACCGCAAGATGTCATTACGTTTAATAGACAAGCAAAAACGACGGTACGCTGCAATGTTGAAGCATTTAAACATCCGGAAGCGCTGAATAGAGATGTGATGTTCCATTAATGTGAGGTGCTGTCTGAGATGCCACTAAACATACCAGAAGAATGGCAAACGCTTCAATAAACATTATATCCTTAGCACAAACTACAATCGGAAAACGATCACCAAAATCACCTAATGAATGGTTTGATGACGAGTGCCGCGATAGCTTTGAGCACAAACAAAAAGAATTGACAGATTTATAAAATTCATCATAAACCCAAAATTAATGTAAAATCAAACGTCAAACTCATAGGGTC
>OY856186.1:256537450-256663311 GCA_963693315.1 Diogma glabrata
CACATTTTATTTGTTTTTAGGGTTCCGTTTTTTAACACTATTGGTGAGAGTAAAACGTGTTTTTCACATTATGTCGATTACCTCGATTACTATAAATCCAGTGAACCTGAAATTTGGTGTGCGTATAAAACTAATCTGTCCACACAAAATGAGGAGTTAAAAAATAAATAAAATGGTTTTCGTTTGGTTAACAGGGCTAGGATGTGAGGCCTTTGAGAAAATACATTTTTATATCGAGTCAAGGGTATCATATGAAAGGGCTTCACTTCAGTATTTCTAAAAAATGTATTTTGGAATTTTACACCCCACCATTTTTTGTGTAATTCTAAATAATGGCGTTTTCTGTATTTCTCTATATATAGCGAAACTTCAAGTGATTTTATTTCTATGTGTTTAGGGGATGGGAGTGGGGAAGGGTAAAAAAATGTTTTTTGACTCGCATGAGGGGGGTGTCATTTGAAAGAGCATCAAAGTTAAGAAACATTACAATTTTTTTTAGAATTTTGCGATGCACCGTTTTTGAATTTTTCTCAAAAAAGTGCAACAAAAAGTTGGTCCCCCCCCCCTATACGTTTGTTCGTTGATTGACAGCAAATTTGAAAAAATTCAAAGAGATAGGAAATTTGATAAACCCTTAACGAAAAATATAGCAAAGCTTCAAGTGATTTTATTTCTATGTGTTTAGGGGAGTGGGGAAGGGTGAAAATAATGTTTTTTGGATCGCATGAGTGGGGTGTCATTTGAAAGAACACCAAAATTAAGAAACATTGCAATTTTTATAGAATCTTGCGATGCACAGTTTTTGAATTATTGTCAAAAAAGTCCTATTTTTAGTGTTAACGCCACTCAACCCCTAAATTTCGTCGTTGATTAACAGAATTCGTTCCTTAGCTACCATAAATAGCTATGGATAACATTTAACCTAAAGTAATATTTTTTATATCATTTCGATCAATTTAGATGAGATTGACATTTACTATTGATATTTACGATGAACCATTTATTTATTATGTGTCTATGGTCTGGCAATATAAACTAGAGATGTTAAAATACGGTATTTTATTTTTTTTTGTATAATACAGCGTATTATACATTGTATAATACAAAATAAAATACCGTATATTCTGTACAAAAGTGCAATAGCCGACATACAGTGTTAGTGGTATAACAACAAAAAATTACTTCCATCACCATTTTCAATCACAACTAATTCATTTTCTTCTAAATAACTGCCCCGACATTTGGATTTCTTATCGTTACCTTTATTTATATTTCTTAAACCAATGCTAATAAGATCTATTTATTCATCTGGAATCTGATTCTGCTTGGTTTCAATATTAATCACTTTCATTCGCGCCGAGCTATTGTATTTATGTTTTTATTTAAATTGAAGACTAATCATTTCCTATCGATAAACTGTTGAAGATTTAAATTATGATTTTTCACATAATACTACGTTCATATTACGATGAAATCAAGCTCGAAATCACCCTAAATTAAAGTTTTCAAAAAACTGTTCACATCATTAACATGATTAAGTTTGAAATCTATTTGCACATATTCCAAATCTGTGAAAAAAAAATTTTATTTCAGGTATGTAAAAGATATCCAAATAGATTTGTCTGTATTTTTTGGTTTTTTTTTGAGTCCAAACCTCCATCTAAAAAAAAATTTTTTTGTATGATTCAAAATTTTATTGAAATTTTGCAATAGCCATCTTTTTATTTAAATTCAAAACAAAATATTTCATTTATTAAATGTCACTTTTGAAGTAGGGCTGTATTTTTTTTTCGAAAATCAAATATTCAGGGGTGCTTAGCGTGATTTAGAATGGATTTGATTTAAATCAACTTTCGACATGATTTTAGTTTTGTATGAAAAATTAATCAAAACAAGCTGATAATCGAGCTGAAATCAAAAATTGTTTAAAATCATGGCAATGTGAACGTAGTATAAACAAGCTTACGCCTCGTTGATTTGTAACACAAATACTTCTTGCAGTATGAGTTAGGCTGCAGATTCAAAAAGATTTTTCTGTTGCAGTGGAACATGCGGAACGATGCAACATTCCGAAGAGCCACAAACTCTTTGCCACTAAGTTAAACAATCAATATAGCTGCCATCGGTTTCAGAATGTTTTGAGTTTTGAGATTTGGGTGTTTTGGTTAATCAATTTGAATGTATAGAAAGTGGACTACTCAAAGATGTAAAATTAAGTGACAGTCCATGAGTCCATAGCTCATAATGAGTGAAACGGAATGAGTTCGTGGCTCATAAATTTGATTTGCTGCATAAAAAGAAATCCCTATAACGGTGAATAGTAATGATGCAGCATTCGATGTTTGAAATTTATGTTCTGTTGATATTACAACAATTTTGTTGCCATAGAAATTTGCGAATCACTAGGAATACGTTTCTAACTGTTAGTAACAAGGGGCAATAACTCATTAATTTCTTCTGTGTCATTCATATATTCAAGAACCAAGTAGTATATATTTTTGCAGTTATAAATTCTTCAAGTAATCCACGCGATATCTCAATAAAATGGCAGATTACTGATTCGCGCCCCACCACAATAGAAAAAAATTTTATAATAAAATACCTTGTATTTTACTACGTTTTGGACAATACGGTATTTTACGTATAATACCGCGTATTATACAATAGTATTAAACACTTTTACATCACTAATATAAACCCTTTACAACACAACTTTATGTTAATTATTTTGATATTGTTTTCTTTATATTCACAGAACCCTAGACGAGCTAATTTTATTCGCACTTGCTTGACTTTTTTTTCTATTTATGTATTTTTTAAAATCCAATATTAATTTATAAATTGTAATTGATCGGCGATATGGCTCCAATAAAGGAGCTAAGTCAATTAAATAAAAAAAAACTAGGGCTGTAACTGATTTTATAAATAATTACAAAACCTCAATTCCACAGTACAAGAGGAGTCACGGAGTGACGTTCCACGTCAAACGGATCAAGGCTGTTCCTAAAATTCTATCAGTCGTAAAAAATGTGTTGTGATGTGATGTTTAGTTTATAGAGTTTCTTATACAGTCTGGACATTTCCTAAAATTCAAAATGGCGAACAAATATGGCGGCTGCAATAAACCACATCATCGTGAAAAAATATTTTTTCCGTTGTTACACTTGTAAAACTCATCAGATCATTTAATTGAAACCATTTTATGATGTATCTTTACTTGTTGAATACGAATATAATTTTTTTTCTGAGTTAGAATCATCTTTTTTGTTCCTAACCTTAAAAACTTTCAAAAAAGTTGTATTTTGGAGTAACGGTCTCACAACTTATAGTAAAATTGTAAAAAATTGCGGAATCCCTCCAGCGGTTTTCTAGATTTCGTCGGTTGTGTGGGCCGGCAGACAGGCATACATTTTTTTGGTTTGTTAGAATCAGTAGGTTCTAAAACGTCCAGAAATGCACTTTCACGAAATGCACTTGTTGAAATGAACTATCAACACAAAAACTCAAAACATAGATAATTTAATTTTAATTTTTTTTTCTAATATCAGTTTTTTTTATTATAATAATTATTTTAATACAATTAGAAAATTTATATAAATCTAATGCAATTCTAATAGACTTAAATTGTATATATATATGAATAATTTAATTAAATTGATTTTATAACTTTTTTTGTTACATGATTTTTAGAATTAATTTTAAATTTCGTTTTTGTTTTTTATCCGGAGTTTTAGTGGAATTTTTCTTAATTTGGTGATGGTGTACAAATTGAGCCATTTGTTGTAAATTTATGATAGAATAGGTTTTTCTTGTTTTGGCATTAGGTAATAAACTAAACGTACGATCCCTTTTGTGCGGCATTCTTTTACATTAAGATGTCGCGTTTGAAAAAAGACAAATATCCCGTGGTGAAGAACGAAGATATGATAATGAAATTCGCCATGTTGCATTATTAGCTACTCGTTAAAAAAGCGACTGAAACGGTTTAGGTGGTTGAGAAAACAATTTATGAAAACGATTATCTTAATGATTAAAGAAATAATCATGAAAATGATTATCTTAATCTTAATCTTAACAAAAGTAATAATAACAAGAAATATAACTTAACAAGAAATACGACCAAGCCCTGGCTCATTAACGGTGAACAATGCTTGGCTTTTGTTATTGGATCAGTACTGCAACCTCGAATTGGCTGTTCTATGTCATTTAGTTAAACTTCACTAGAGTAAAATCCACTTTAGAAATATGTATTTGAATTTTTTTTACCTATACTTATAGTAGTTATCGCTTCTTGGCTGAAAGACTACGATAATATTGATTAGGTTTTAGATTGGCATAAATTTTAATTTTTTTTTTGACATTTTTATTTTATTTAAATTAGTAAGTTATTTTGTATTTAATTTATTTAAATTTGCCTATGAAAGTATTTTATAGTATAGTAGACCGCCCAGACTTGGCGGCCAGTACTCGGCCATTGCTGCAATACTAGTTTTCATTATTGGTTCGTTACTAGGACAACTATACAACCTTATATGGGCCATTGCTGTTTTTTTTCTCTGACCCATGAATGGCATGCATTTATTGTCCGAAGTTGTCATCCAGTAAAATTATGTTAACGGCCCAGTCATGGTTGCCAGTACTTGCCCATTCTGCGTTACTGATCGCCATTAATTGGCCATTTTTGGACCAGTTGTACAATCTTGTATGGGATGGCTATATGTGAAATCGGACAATATGATATAGAACCGCTAAAATAATACTTGAACATACTACAAGTCTAAAATTATTGAAACTTTAACTAGTGTAGAGACACCCAAGATGAGCTACTTTATCACGCTATGGTTTAATTTTCGAACTTATACAACCAACGGACAGATTTAAGATGACGGGACTCGGGAGAATGATATAGAAGAAAATTCGTTTTTTTTCGCGATAATTATAGTGAACTGCTATTAATAAAAATATTTAGTGTTGGACCTTATGAGCTAGGTTATTCTCGGAAAGGACTACTTGATGCCGATGAGATTTTTTTCAATTTTAACACTTGGGATTTCAAATTTAGCTTATGTGGAGGTTGGACTACTGTTAAATGGGGTATGGATTCGTAGATATTATAATTTAATAATAACAAAAGCGCAGCGTACAAGATAATACAAAAGCTTCATTCAAAAACTAATCTGGAGCGCTCAAACGTTATAAAAGTTTTAAAAATCCCAAAAAGTTGTTAAAGATTCAATTAGTTAGTGTCACATACATGGAGTCAACAAAAAACGCAATTTAACCCCCTGGCAAATAATTAAGTTACTAACAACAATGGCGGTTATCGCAGTTTTCAGTTATCGCAGTTGACACTGCTCTGTAAGACCGTTACTAAGATTATGAAAAGTGAGAATGCTGTCTTAAAACATCTGATCATCAGGAATATATACCATATCTCCAAAGTAGTATACATCCTAATAACCAAGTGAAGTGGCCAAGGAGTGAGAGCCAGCATTATTGGCGGGCTGCATAAACCAAATTGAAATCAGTTAGTTAAGATAAGACTATGGCACAGGTTTGGAGTTCATAGCAAGTCACCTTTTCGAAGCAAGACATAACTACAGTTTGAAAAGGTGGAAATATGTTTAAATGATTTAAATTATCCACCATTTTGTGTCAGAAAATATTATACTGTATTTGCTTTTGGAAAAACTTTCCGTTTTTAATATTAAAAAAATAATTGCTTTTGCGACCTAAAACTCATGTTCCATGTGGGCGGGTACGAACTAATTCTTGACGACTTTTTCAAAGGGTCTAGATTCTATCACAAATGAGAAACGTGTCATCCAATGCTTGAAGGCACTATTAACGCTTACAATATATGCAAGCTGCAGTTTCGCGAGGGGAATAGCTATAACGGCATACGCACCTCAGCTATAACGGCATACGCACCCATAACAGCTTCAATTGTCAATATATTCACCCCTTCTGATAAAGCACTTGGTACTCCAACAGCAACTTAACAACACCTATAGACCTCTTCGCTTCTTCTCTGTTTGACTAAACAAACTGCAACAAAAAAACGCATATCATCGTGTGCTTCTAGTAGCTAATTTTGCTATAAGACATGCCACTAGTTCCTTGAAGGTCGAACCTTCCCAAGTAGCAAAAATTGGTATTGCTTTGGGATGTCATTTCTTTATTGCAACTTAATTCATTCTTTTTTTGGTATGTTGAATGTTTGTTACTTTAATGCTTCTTAAATCTTTCTTAAAATGGTATGGTCACCTGGGTTTTAAATCGGTATGTAACATCTCTTTTTAAGCATTCTTAAAGGCTTCTTAAATTGGTATTCATATAGAAAGATTAAATTGGAATGTAAGAGCTCGAGTAAAGAATTCTTAAAGGCTTCTTAATTTGGTATGTATATTTGAAGTTGTAGATCGGTATGATAATCCGGCTTTAATACTTCGAATTTTTTACTTAAATTGGTATGATATTTTATGCTTTCTTTGTATACGTGTCAACATTTGACAGTTTTTATTGTTTGTTTGTTACGTTTATATCTTATGATTACTATACGTGTTTTGTTAAAATGGAACAAAATAGTTTATTAAATTTATGGAGAAAAAAGAAACGAACCGGTTATTATAAGAGATCAAAGTATATGAAAATTCAAGAAATATTTAATCAGCAGTTAAAACGAAATTATGTAGAGCCTAGTTTGGTTACATCTGATACCATGAGCGATGTTGAGTCGATTCAAACAAGGGATACTCTGGCAGTCAATTCTAGTGTTTCTTCTGCAATATATTTCAAATCAGCCAAACTAACCAAATAACTAAACTATCCTAAATTTAAGTAAAATTTAAACAAATCCAATCGAATTATTCATAACTGTCAGGTACAGAAAAAAGTAAACATTGTATGTACTTAAATCGGTATTTCAATACTCGAAATAGTACAAATTTCTACTTAAATTGGTATGTCACATACCGTATTTTTGCAGTAATGTACACTAAAAAAACACATTGGCATATTCTTCATTATTAGTTCAGCAAAATAAACTTTGTAGCACTATCTAAAATTTAGTACGATTGTAAAAACGTTTTACCGTTAGACAAATGTTTTGTATGTTGTCCTTAATTTTAGATGATGCTACAAAAATAATTTGATTGAACTAATATTATAGATTAAACCAACTTTTTTTTCCAGTGTACAATTGAAAACTAATGATCATACCCAAAATAGTATAAATTCGTTCTTGGTTTTTCACCCGAATTAAGAAGGGATTTCAACTATTTTGGTATTGTGTCATACTAAATTAAGAAGATATTTGTACTTAATTTGAGAAATCATCATATACTTGATAATGAACAAGATTCCGCCATATTTTTATACAAAATTTTTAAAATACAATTTGAAAAATTTCGTTTAAAATATAAATAATAAATACTGCTCCAATTTTTTATTTTAACTTATATTTAGATAGCTAACAACGATGTGAGCATGAATATGTTCAAGTTCTGATCAACAAAAAATTTTAAATAATGTTTTAGGCGCATTGAATTTTGACATATTTTCAACAATTTAAATAAATTAGAGAAATTATAAAGAGTTTTGAAGGGGTTAGAAGACCCCATTTCATCATAAAACTCGTTCCGTTTGAAGATATTGGGTTAATGTTATCTTAAAACCGATTTTCAAACCCCCAATATATAATATATTTTTATTATCTTCTCAGCTTCTTTTCATAAAATTTTTAAACAGCACACAACATATTTTTTTTGTTTCATTTCATTATTGTCATTATCTTTAATTTAAATTAATTCAATAAAGAAAAAAAGGGATAGAAATATCTGTGTCACTCTTTGACTTTGATAGTATAACAAAAAAATGACATACCGATTTAAGAAAGAGTTAAGCTGGAGTTAAGAAGGAGTTAAGAAGGTCTTTAGTAGGAGTTAAAAATCACATACCTATTTAAGAAGGAAATAAGATAGAAATACGCTTCTTAATTCGTTCTATCGGACCGCCCACATAGGCCTTTTTGTACTTAATTCATACTTAAATCCTTCTTTAAGAAGGCGCGTTGCCTCGATTAAGTCTTCTTAACTCCTTCTTTAAGTACTGATAATCACTATTTTTGCTACTTGGGTTGATACGTCTTCCGATCGTAAGCCTCTTAACTACGCTTTATCGCAAAACTCGATGGACGTTAAGTCAGTTCAGATATGATGATTTTATCAGTCAATTCATGACTGATACTGAACACACAGTTTCTCAGATCGATTGCAGAATATATTTATTACGATAAAATTGTGACGAATTTTGTCAAACTGTGTTCAATTGCCTCCCCAAACTACCAAGTTCTACACTATATATGTAGTTCTATTAAACTTCTTATACTGATGCTGATCATTTGGTCATTTCTTAAACAGAATGTATGCCAAAAGGATCAGAACTGCTTGGCTTGCCAACATTGTAACGGAATACACAATAAACTTTGGTTAATTACTCTAAATTATCTCAAAGATGTCGAGTATTTCAATATGCTTACATACATCATTGGTACACTAAAATAAACTTTTCGCCATCACAACAATATTCCGCTATACTCGCTGATCTTAAGTTATTGCAGTTTTGAACATTATTACTGCAACGGTAGCTTCCGCTCTATATATATACTAATTGAATTGCTTGCTTCGGTATTGTTTTACTAATCGTCACTGATCAGGATTCCCATTTCGAATCTAATCACGGCAACTAATTCCCACGGCAATCGTCGCTATCATAAAAAATTAATGTCATCTAACGTCTCTACATAAAACGTAGCCATGAATTAAAACAGACCTTGAAGTGCAATGTCCCGTTCCTACTCGTAATAATGAAAAATAAATGACAAACAAAGCTTGACCAAACTGTCGTTGAATTTAAAAATTTTTAAACACGTTTTTTATGTTTATTATATGCCATAGAAAAAATATACTGTGTAAATGGTATAACTTCACTAAATGATCATTTCACGCTAGTTACAACCTGTACCCTATTTCACCAAACTTACAAATTTGTAATTTCATACAAATTTTAACAAAATTTGTGAAAATTTGCATGAAATTACAAATTTGTAAGTTTGGTGAAATAGGGTACTGTACTAAGCTCTTGCTGAAAATTAAATTTTAAAATTAAATATTTAAATAGTTAAATTTTATATTCGTGTGGAATGAATATCATTATTGCGTCGTTATACAATTACTCAAAAATTCTCTACCACACAAATTCACAATTAATGGCTTTCCTTGACATTGTAGTATGCTTTTGTTTTTTAATTTCATAGCTTAGCTAAAAGTAATAAATAAATTAATAAAATAATAACTATAGGTGTAATAATAATAATATAATGACTATACAGAGGTGGATTTTGTTATAATTTAATTATTTTGTACACATAAATTAGTTCTAATACTAGAATTGTTTCATTTCATATTGCATCATTTTTTTTTGTTTTCTATTTTATATTACCATTAATTTAAATTACATTAATAATTTTTTGTTTGTTTTTTTTTATATAAATATCTAAGGAATTATTTTTGTTTTTGTAAATAAAATAAAAAAGTAAATAATTTAAATAAAATAAAAATCTGCTATTTATTTCGGACGGTGTATACATAATTTTATATATATGTATATTTAAATTTAAGTAAGGATTTTAGAATTATAGTTTAAGGTTAGTAAGAAGTCTTAAATCCGATGTTCTAACTGTAACTGTAACGGTTTTGGCCATATAACACAAACAAATAGACAGTTTATCGATGTTGGTTTTTACTCTTAAGGTAAGTAAGGGTGGCGAACAAATATGACGAACGCTCATACTGCTGGGTACAATATTTTTATTTCTAATCTCATGGTGGCGTGGCGATCACTCAAACTATTTAATTTTAAAGTTCGTCGTTTTTCCGAAGCTTCTTTTTTGCAAAAATAAATTAAAATATTGAATTTTAGATTTTGGATTTGTGCTGACAATTTTTAGATATAATAAAAATATAAAACATTGACTTTTAAGAAAATCGTGTTATTGTGTAAACAAAAAATGATTTATGTAAATTAAAATACTAATGTTGAAATGTATCGCGATAATTTACAAAGTACATAGTAGAGAAAAATTTTAAGAACGTTGGCCGAGTTTTATTTCCCATATCTACTGAAATTAATTGCTAGTATGGAAAGGGATCTGCTATTACAAAACTTAAATTGTTTTTCATCAACGTGGAGTAGAAGAACGCTCAAATTTTACACATCAAAATAGTTTAAGCTAGAACTTTATGCTATCTCATTCTTGGCTCACAACTGCTACTCCTACACTGGTGCTTCTACACTGGTTTCCACTAAACAACTCTTTCCATAATTTTAGAGTTGATACCGCTCCATTGAGCTAGAAACTGACTCAATGAAGGCAGGAGAATGAGAAGATGAACTTGAATCTTAAGAAAAGGAATAGCAGTCAGTATATTTGGTAGAACAAGTGATATTAAGGATAGTCTCTCACAGCTTAAAAGAAATGCAACATCCGGCAAAACTAAAGTTCTAAGTTCTAACAACATATAGAAACATACCGCCCGGAAATTGGATATTGGCGACTATAAAGTGGAACGCGTTGAAAAGTTGAAATAGCTCGGGTCCGTAATAACATTGTCAAATGACATGCAGGCAGATATCGAAGCCCGTATCACAACCGCATACAGAGTTTTCTATGCATACTCAAAACTTTTACGATCAAAATATCTTTCGCGGTCGTGTAAGATCACACTTAACAAAGCATTAATTCGACCTGTAATTACCTTCGGAAGTAAAAACTGGACACTGACTACCTCAGAATTCTATCAACATTCGAGAGGAAGGCCATACGAACAATTTATGGTCCATGTAAAGTTGCTGAAAATCAGTATAGAATCCGAATGAATAACGAAATCAAACAGCTCCTTGGAGGCTGCAATGTAATTGGATTCATTGAATCCAACCATATTAGACGATTTGGTAATGTAGAAAGGTATCCATTAGATAGAATGATAAAAAAGCGTCCCAACAACAACCAGCTGGTGTTCGTCATCGAGGAAGACCTAGACAACGCTGGCGTGATGACATAACCCAGGACCTTCGTGATATTGGATATTGAACCTAGTCATGGATCGAGATGAATGGAAGTTGATTGCACAGACGGCAAAACCCCTTTCCTGGGATGTAAAAGCCAGAGAAAGAGAGAGAGAATGGAAAGTTTGCGACTGTGGCATTTTTCTCGTTTTATGGCCAATCGTCTAATGTTGACTAATTTTGAGTACATGGATATCCAAAGCTTCAATACAGCCTTTTTTTCAATTTCTTTTTTGACAAAAATATCAACGAAAATCTAGAAAATAAGCAAGGGGCTAGTTAACCTTTGCTTTCTGAAAGCCAGAAAAATGGGTTGTTGTATATCTTAGCGAATGGCGCATAAACTCAAAGGTGAGATCAAAACAAGCACCGTGCTGATATTTGAGCAAAATCGAACAACGGGTTAAGGAATGGTAGAATGGTGAATATTTTCGGTTTGTATGGAAAATTTGCGATTATTGTAATTTTCTCGTTTTATGGCCAGTTTGAGGTCATCGTTTAATATTGACTGGTTTTGAGTAGATGGATAATTCAAAATGAAAGTTAACAAATAAATTAAAGCGAGTAGCCAACTTCAACTTTAACAACTCGCCCAAGATTTTATAAGCGAGCATTCAATAGCTACCTGCCTCACTCATAAGTTTCTAAGGTTGTGCTGCCAATAAACAAATTACGGTAGGATCAATACAAAAAAACTTCGAAGCAAACTATGTGAACGCTTCCACTGAAAACCTTTTTTGAAATGTGTATTTGAACCGTCATGCTATATCAACTGTTGGCATATGCTACAGTAAGGCAAGGCATTTCTATCGCTGAGAACTTCAACGCATGTTTACAGAATGTGGTTGTAAAAAATAACAGCAAAATGAATAGCATTATTAGAATTTATTAACAAAAAAGGTGTGGAAAGTCTCCTATGTATATCAAGCCATAGATCAGATTCATGGCCTCGTGTTCATTTAAGGCTGCGTAAATAAAAGCCGAAAGATATGAGAAATAAAAGATAAAGTTAAATATATTAATATGCATTAACGATTTTAACTAGGAAATAGGAATGTTAAAACATGGTTAAGTTGGTCAAGGTAAAACTTTTGGAAAGCTCCAAAGCTGTAGACACCTTTAAGGTAAAACTTTGACAGCAAAAAATAAAGCCCGGCTCCAACTTAAAATATTTACGTATTATCTTAGACTGTATTTTAAGCAGGAGAAATACGCTGGCGACGAGGTAAACGTGTAAATGGTTTTGTTAACACCAATGAATATAGCTTCAAAATAGGTCACTTTTCGCCAACACCTATCAAGGATAGCCAAATGATGACAAACAATAATTGACGAAAAGAAACATGGGGATATGAATTATGGTTGCGTCCAGCTGTTAACAGATTTTGATAAATTTCATTTTAAGGTTTGCAAACTTGAAAAGCTGCGCACACGTCTATGTGTTCCCTGAGATTCGTGAACTATCTTCATGAATTAAGTTGTGTATAGCATAGTCAATTGCCATGCACCTTACACTATTGAATTAATCCTATAACCCTATATCGGCAAACTCAGATGTGCAAGCACAATTACAACCAGAAAGTTGGAAAAACAAAAACAAGCGCATCAGTGATATCTACTAGTAAAGTGATGCAACAATAAGATTGCGCAACGTAGTGTAACGACGAGCGAGTTCTAACCACTGTCACATCGTGCGAATAAATGTCTTATATTATTGTCATACACTTTTTGATTTTACAAAATGTGAATTCATATTGCGAAAATTTTATAAATTTAAGACTGCACAAGTCATTCGTTCCCCTATCTTCAAAGGGTAAAATGTACAAACGAATAAAACCTGCTCGGAGAGACGCTGCTATAATAAATGTAAACGAAAACGTAGAAAAAACGCCGATTCGGGTGACAACAATTTGGTTTCGTATAAAACGGGTTTAAAAATAATTCAAACGAAAGTTGTTGAAGACACAATAAGGAACTACGCATCAAATCGTGTTCTCAATAGCAAACCGCACAGTTCGTTACGGAAGAGGTCAAACTACCTCGCAGCACCAGATCCATTCTAGCACAGTTAATATCGGGTTAGTCACGCATTTGTAGGACCTAGGTCTAAAACCGTATCTATGTGTTGTTGTGACCATTTTGTAATTCCCATAACACAACACTTTTTATTTAAAAAAAAATCGAAATCAGTTAATTTACATGAAGTTTACACTAGAAGCCCCATAATAAATAGCGAAGGTCCTGGTCCTGTAACTAAACATTTTTCGGATAGGAAAATAAACAAAAAATATTGAAACGTTACAAATAGCTGTAATAATACATTGATTATTGTTCTGAAGACTGAAGATAAATATTGACCGAAACGACCAAGATTAATCAGAATCTACAAAATTTATCGCTGAACTTGAACCTTGTAATTCGATCCAAGTATTGGATTTGAACACGTCGATTATTTTTGAAAATGGCAAAATTCGTTAACTTGGTATTATGGTGCTGGATGGTAGCCGATGTCCAGTCCGTCCCCAAAAAAGGAACGAAATGTGATATTTCAAATAAAAGCAAGTTCCAAAAGCAGTTCTATACAAAAAATATTAGAGCTTTATATTAATACACACATCAAAATTTTTGGAAGACAATCATTTGATATCTAATATCTAATACGGTTTTCGAAACAAAAGATCAACAACCAATATGTTGCACTATGAAGCCCATCTTTGGAACATCTTGATATAGGCTGTGCAACGTACCTTATCTCATACCAATTTTGAACAATAAGCTCGTTGCGTACGGATTTTACCCTGCAGTCAACAAACCTCCCCTATCTTTAAAGGGTAACACGCATAAACGAATAAATCCCACCCAGAGAATTGCTTCCATAAATATAAATTAGAACCTAGAAAAAAATGCAAGTTTGGTGACAAAAATTTGGTCAATTTTAATTCCACATAAACACAGCAAACAACAAAAACCGAGTTCCCTCATGAAATTTGAATAAGTATGTGTGACGAACGAATGGACGAATGTGAAACCCTTCGTTTATTGGGAGTCACAATTTTCAATGACTTATTCTGATGCGATCATATAACGGCGATGGCAAATAGAGCGCCAAGAATACTCGGGATCCTCAATAGATGTCAAAAATGTTTCACTCCGCATCAATTACTCCACATTTATAAGTCCTATATTCGTGCTCCATCAAGGGATGGAGGACGTTCAGTTATATTTGTATAAAGATTTTCAAAAAAAAGAATACACAACAACTGAGCGGGAAACGTTAAATGTAAAATTAGCATACAAAATTTTAATTTTAATTATCTTGTGAAAAGTAAAATAAAACGGGGAATTTTCTTTACTTCATTCAAACTAGTGCCGGGAAAAAATATCGATATATGGATACAGGCATATATCGATATTTATCGATATATCTATATATTGAAGAATAACGATATCGGAATTATAAAATATCGATTTATCGATGTATCGATATATCGAAAAATCGATATATTCTTGAAATATCGATACATTGATAAATCGGTATATCGATAAAACGATAAATTGATAAATCAATAAATCGATATATCGATGTATCGATAATTACAGATATATCTGTTTATTGTTGAATATCGATATTTTCTTTAACTTTTTTAATGTCGCCCATAGTAGCAGTAACAAAATAAATGCTAAATTATTGATTGTAAAATAATAAAATAAATGCTAAATTATGACGTTGAATTACAATTTCTTAATTTTCAGGGGCTATGACTTCCGGTCAAGCAAACCATTTCGAGAACGGTATCTATTTTGATAGAGAGATTTTTTGTAATAATTTAAAAAATATTGCGACATATATTTTGTTTTGAAAATATACCGGCTGGATTATTGGCAACTACATTTTCGCCTTTGAAATCTTTTGAAAGCTTATTCCATTCATTTATTGCTTCCATGTTCACGTCGGCACTTTCACATGACCTAATTTTAAAACAATATTGTACTTTTGCCTACGCTTTTTCAACCAACTAGCGCAAAGGCCTGTAACATTCACTCAGTTTTAGCTTTTTTTATCTATCCTGTTTAATATAAACCATAACTGCCTTTGCCAGTGGTTCATTTTTACAATGCTTAATTTTCTTAATACTCAAATGTTCCGAAGATCTTGATTTCGCTATGGTTTTTTCTCTCTGTTTTAAAATCGCAGACAAGGTACTGGGAAAGTGGTAATTTGAATTCACGAGCAATTTCTATTTTTCTTTTTCCAACATCAAATTGTAATATAATATTCAATTTTTCATTAATTTGTTAATAGATTTAATATGTTTTTCTCCATTTTGAAATAGAGGAAGTATTTTACTTGTCTTTTATTTTCAACAGTATTTTGACATTAGTGTTTCCAATTATCCGTGATTTTAACTATCCGGATATCGAATAGTATGTAAAGCAATTATCCGGATATCCGGATAATAATCCGGATAGTGAATTTAAATAAAAACAATATGTAAATAGAAACTAAAAAAATAGAAATTAGTTAATAATTTATTTTCATCTGAAAAATAATATTTTGAAAATACAAGAGCGTTTAACATTGGAAACTGCAACCGATTTCTAGTTTTCGTTAAGAAGACACTAGCAACCGAAAAGACTCTTTCACTTTCGTTCGAAGTAGGTTGAATGGTCTTCAAAGCATCAAACAGCTTTTCTAGGTAAGGAGTGAGTGTTTTATTTATGCTTTTATGATTTAAATTCCTTGTCCATTGAAGAATAATTATTTTAACGATTAACTTTACTATGTATTTTCGATTGGTAAAATCGTATTTTTCAATTCCATGACTAAATTACATTCGGTAAGTTCGTTCGGAGTTGGAGAATCTTCATTTTCTTAACTTCTTGTGCCGCCATTTTTAACTTAAAATTTTTGGTTGTTTTGGTATCCGGCACCAAACTTTTTATTAACGTTTTTGCATAACTGATAGCTTATGATTTAGAAATATAACTAAAATCGTCAAAATTATTATTTTGGAAAAGTGCTGAATTCTGCACCAACATCATTAATGAAATTAGCTCAACATTTCTCGTTTTGTTAATATACTGCCTTAATGTGATTAACTTTAAATATTTTCAAATTACAAAAAATTGAACCGTAAATTATGACACGGCAAAATACTGTTTTTTATTTGTAAATAAATTACACTTCTAAAAATTCAAATTCAAAACAATTGCTGGAATGATAATTTTTAGATCAACCAAACGAAATCGTCTAAATGAAAAAATTAAGTTTTAGATTGACTAAACGAAAACTTCTATTATGAAAAATTAGTAGTAGCTGATTGAAATATTTTTAAAAAGGTAAATAGCGCAAACAATTTTTTTTGCTTTAATTTAGTTATCCGGATTTTTTTTGTGAATTAACCGGATATCGGATAGCAAAATTTTTACAAATTATCCGGATAATTCCAATCCGGCTTAAACCGGATTGGAAACACTATTTTGACATAACCTTTGACATAGTGAATTCTCTATGTCAAATGTTATGTTATATATTCTTGAAATAAAGAAATAAATTCCAATGCAAACTTGATCGGCTTGATTATTTTCTTTGATATAGTAAGCATTTGGAGATAGAGGGATTCTGAGATATAGACTAATCTCTCTCTCATTCTCTCTCTCTCTCTCTCTCTCTCTCTCTCTCTCTCTCTCTCTCTCTCTCTCTCTCTCTCTCTCTCTCTCTCTCTCTCTCTCTCTCTCTCCCTCTCTCTCTCTCTCTCTCTCTCTCTCTAAACTAGCCAGAACCCACGGACCACAACCTAACAATCTATAAATTATAATTCAAAATTCATCCAATATTATAGGTATTTTGTTACTGCTACTAGGGCTGGGTGATATTAAAAACATCGATATAAAAAAAATACTTTTAAATGTCGATATATTTTTATATCGATATTTTCGATAATTTTTTTAATATTGCCCAACCCTAATTACAACTATATTTTTAGAGTGAAGTGCCAATGCGTTGGTTATATTATATCATAAACAAAATTTGTAGATATTCGAAATGCACAAAAATTATAAAAAAACTCCATAGAAGCTTCTATATTTTAGTAAGTGACTGAAAATTTTGATTGCCGAATAAACTTAATCAAGACATAATTTTGTAAAATACATTTTCTGGAGCTACAAACTTCAATTACTGCTACCATTTTTATTTTCAAACAATAGGTAGAAACACAACACATGACGATGAACGTTAAAAAAAACGTCTACAATTTCGCTGTTGTAACCACAACAAAGACGTCACTGTGAAAAGATAAAATAAAATTGCAAGTTTGGTTATAAACTATATTATTTTGTTCTTTGTCAAAATGAATTTCACAAATTTCAATTTTAAAAATAATAATATAAATAATTTTTCTATTATTAACTAATTTTAAAAATAAAAATTATGAAAATATTTAAATAAATTAAAATCGAACTTTGAACATAAACTGAAAATTCAGTTGACAACTCAAAACAAAACGATTTCAACCGCAGAAACGCGAAAAACATCAGAAAATCATATTTTTCAGTTGGCGGCACTGTCACAATAACATTAAAAATTACCCCTGCAGCCAAATAAAAATAAAATTGATATCTGGCAATAATCATCGCCGGCGATAAATTAGAAATAGAATCTAAATTTTCTCTGACGAAAAAACCTTTTTCCTTTATCACTGTAGTTGTGTTTGAAATGTATGTATGCATGTTGAAATTCTGTGTATCCAATGTTACTAACGTCGTCGTCGGGCGGTTTCGCCCGTGCTGTGTTTCTGGCTATTGGATATGCTGTATATTCTGTATACTACGTTCCATCTAACATTCTAAATTTGGCATAAGTCATATCTTTAAAATAGAAAGATCACCAATTGGTTTAGTTTTGTTATGTTGAATGTAATTAGATGAGAAGATAGTAATAAAAAACTAATATAAACGTTATCACTTCGCAGATTCTACACAATACATTTTATCAAAAAAACTTTTCAAAAAATTGTTATATAAAAATTCATCGTTTCTAATTCTTGTTCTAAATAAAAAAATAAATTGACAAAAAAAATTCAAACTTAAAAAATAAGTTTTTTTAATTCAGTCGAATGTTATCAAAAAGGTTTATCTAACTTTACTATATTTATACTTAAAATGATTTATACGGTATGATCCACATGCACTTCATTACAGTAGTATAATTTATGCCATGGCAAATACATTTGAATCGAATCTGTCTGATTTGTCATGACACAAAAATACCACTATACTTAGTAGCTAGATAGCTTTAACGATCATTAAATTAATCAATTTGTTTATATAAAATTTGTTGGTAGAATTTTTCTCTTTTTTAAAATTTGGCTTTTTTCTGTTTTTTAGGGTTCCGTTTTTTATACGGAACACTATTGGTGAGAGTACAACGTGTTTTTCACATTATTTCGATTATCTCGTGAACCATTTATCCGATGAACTTAAAATTTGAGGTGCTTATAAAACTAACCTATCCACACAAGATGGCGGGTTAAAAAATAAATAAAGTTGTGTTCGTTTGTTTTAAGGAGGTACGATGTAAAGCCTTTGAAAACATACATTTTTTTAGCGAGACGAGTAGGGTATCATATGAAAGGGCTTCATTTCAGCATTTTTTAAAAATATATTTTGGAATTTTACACCTCACCATTTTTTGTATAATTTTGAAAAATGACGTTTTCGGGATGTTTTATTGTCCCGATTAACTCCGACCCTACTTCATCGAAAATCTTGAAATATATTTGGAATGATAGAAAATTGAGGAGGTTTTTAATGAAAAATATAGAAAAGTGGCAGACACTCATAACTATATTTATTAAAGGGGTGGGAATGTTAAGGGGTAAAAACATCATTTAAAACCAGGTCATGTGGGGTGTCATTTGAAAGAGCACTTGATTTTAGAAATATTGCCATTTTTTTTAGAATTTTGCAATGCATGGTTTTTGAATTATTATCAATAAAGTGACACAAAAAGTTGGTCCCCCCCCTTGCATTTCGAGCCTAATTAACAGAAAAATTTGAAAAAATTCACAGAGACAGGAAGTTTGATAAACTCTGAACGAAAAATATAGCGAACCCTCAAATAAATATATTTTTGTGTTTTTAAGGGATTGGGGTGGGGAAGGGTGAAAAAAAACTTTTTTGACCCAAGCGAGTGGGGTGTCATTTGAAAGAGGACCGAATTTCAGACACTTTGCAATTTTTTTTAGAATTTTGCGGTACACAGTTTTTGAGTTATTCTAAAAAATGTGCAAATTCCAGACCGTTCCCCCCCCCTACGTTTCGACACTGATTGACAGAAAAAATTGAAAAAATTCATAGAGACAGGAAATTGGCTATATTTTGAACGAAAATTATAGCGAACTCTCAAATAATTATATTTCTGTGTGTTTAGGGACGGGTGTAAGGGGGGTAAAAAAAAACTTTTTTTGACCCAAACGAGTGGGGTATCATTTGAAAGAGCAGCAAATTTCCAAAACATTGCAGTTTTTTTAGAATTTTCCGGTACACAGTTTTTGAGTTATTCTAAAAAACGTGCAAATTCCAGACCGTTCCCCCCCCCTACGTTTCGACACTGATTGACAGAAAAAATTGAAAAAATTCATAGAGACAGGAAATTGGCTATATTTTGAACGAAAATTATAGCGAACTCTCAAATAATAATATTTCTGTTTATTTAGGGGATGGGTGTAAAGGGGGTAAAAAAAAACTTTTTTTGACCCAAGCGAATGGGGTGTCATTTAAAAGAACACCAAATTTCCGACACGTTGCAATTTTTTTTAGAATTTTGCGGTACACCGTTTTTGAGTTATTCTAAAAAATGTGCACATTCCAGACCGTTCCCCCCCCCTACGTTTCGACACCGATTGACAGAAAAAATTGAAAAAATTCATAGAGACAGGAAATTTGCTATATTTTGAACGAAAATTATAGCGACCTCTCAAATAATTATATTTCTGTGTGTTTAGAGGACGGGTGTAAAGAGGGTAAAAAAAAACTTTTTTTGACCCAAGCGAGTGGGGTGTCATTTGAAAGAAGACCAAATTTCCAAAACATTGCAATTTTTTTTAGAATTTTCCGGTACACCGTTTTTGAGTTATTCTAAAAAATGTGCAAATTCCTGACCGTTCCCCCCCCTACGTTTCGACACTGATTGACAGAAAAAATTGAAAAAATTCATAGAGACAGGAAATTGGCTATATTTTGAACGAAAATTATAGCGAACTCTCAAATAACTATATTTCTGTGTGTTTAGGGACGGGTGTAAGGGGGGTAAAAAAAAACTTTTTTTGACCCAAACGAGTGGGGTATCATTTGAAAGAGCACCAAATTTCCAAAATATTGCAATTTTTTTTAGAATTTTGCGGTACACAGTTTTGGAGTTATTCTAAGAAATGTGCAAATTCCAGACCTCCCCCCCCTAAGTTTCGACACTGATTGACAGAAAAAATTGAAAAAAATTCATGGAGACAGGAAGTTTGCTATATTTTGAACGAAAATTATAGCGAACTCTCAAATAATTATATTTCTGTGTGTTTAGGGGATGGGTGTGGGGAGTGCAAAAAAACTTTTTTTGGAACCAAACGAATGGGGTGTCATTTGAAAGAACACTTAATTTAAGAAACATTGCAACATTTTTTAGAATTCTGCGATGCACAGTTTTTTAGTTATTGATGAAAAAAAAGTTATTTTAAGTGTATGTATACCACCCTATATTTCGACGCTGATTTATAGAACAAATATTCCCAATTTAGACCGTTAAAATACTGGTTAAATCTTTCTTTAGCTAACATAAACAGCTATGGATAAGATTTAACCTCAAGTAACATTTTTGATCAATGTAGATGTGATTGACATTTACTATAGACGTTTACGATTAAACATTTATTCTGTTATGCGTCCATAGTCTGGCAATATAAAGACTTTACAACATAACTTTATGTCATTTATTTTTGATATTGTGTTCTTTTACATTCACGGAACCCTTGGCGAGCGAATTTTATTCGCACTTGTCCGACTTTTTTTAATTTTATTTATAATTTATTTTGGCGAAAACGGAAAATAATTAATTATTTTGGTGTTTTTTTTTATTTTTAAAAGTAATAATTGGCACATTTGGCTCAATTTTTAGATTTTATCTTAGAATAGAAAAATATGTACGCTATCTGTTGTTTTCTGCCAAAACTATATAAATTTACAATACAATTTTAAATAAAAAGGAAGCGATTATTTATGATAATTTTCCTAAAACTGTTAGTATGGATTGTAATTCTTTTCTCTTTGAATGTTTTAAAATAAAACAAAATTTAAATTTATTTAATTAATTGAATGTTTTTAGTTTCTTTGATTTTCCATATATCACGATAATTCTTGGGAGTAATGTGTTTCCAAAGGATTACGACGTGTTGTTTGTTGTGGGGTTTGTGGTTGTTGTCTTTGTTGTGATCTTGGTGCAGGTGGCCCAGGACTGCCATAACCAGCGGCATATCGTTGCGGACATGTTTCTTTGATTAGTTCTTGGGTTTCACGAATTTGTCGTTGAACTTGTGGGGCTAAACGTTGAACACTAATAGCAGGTGGAAAACGTGGTTCAATACCGCTTAATAAGCCTGGTTGCATAATTGAATTGGGCTGTTGTGGTAATTGAATTGGTGGTAATGGCATTTGTGATTGTTGTGTTTGTTGTATTCCTAAGGGTGCCTAGAAAAATAAAATAGTAATGTTTTTAATATTTTGCTTAATATTTGTTCAGAATTCAGCACATCTTGCTTTAGTATGTCGTAGAGATTGTAAAACTAACTAGTGGGATGGATGATTGTGCGACCTTGAATTCATCGTCAACAATTTCTGTTTCCAGGAAAGCTACCATTGTTGTCATTGTTTTTTTATTTTTATTCCCAAGTGAGTACAAGATGCAATCTTTGCAAAAGATGCAGTAAAAGATGCAAATAGGTGAGTAGAAATTCCTGGATCTTATCGAAAATTTGTTTCAAAAAATACCTAACCATACTACTAGTTTTGGTATTCGGTCTTAAAAGTAGTAAATCTATTTTACCTACATTTTTGTATATTTATTGCTGTGATTAAAAAATAGGCATAATAACTTTAATCTATGTTAAACAATTTTCCGTTCCTCTAATTAAAAGCTTCTCGTTCGTAGCCTGTTTTATACACATTTGTTGAATGTTAGTTTTCCATTAACTTTATCTTACAATAACTGTGCACAGTTAATATTGCAACGATTCTAACAGAATCGCAACGAAACACAAAATAAAATTATATCCAACCTCAGTTCACCATGTACAATATTTCAGTCATCATTATAACAAAACTTAAACCCTTTATATCATCGTCATTAAACCAGGGTTGTGCCGTAGACAAAATAGATTACTTTACATCTATAGATTACGCGTAAATTACGCGAGATATTTTCGTGTAATCTATAATTTAAACCCGCTAAACATGGTGTATCGTTTACGAATCGTTTACGAACCGTAAACGAACAATGCGGTTCGTAAACGGTTCGTAAATGGTTCGTAAACGATTCACCATGTTTAGCGGGAACTATTATCTAATCCAGTGGTTCTCAAAGCGTGTTCCGCGGAACACTGGTGTTCCGCGGTGCACTTTTCACTGTTCCGCGAAAAAATCAAATGTACAATCAATTCAATTAAAATATATGGAGGGGCTGAAATCTCACAGCTCTGAGATATCAAGACTTCGGTCTGGGTTAAGGTTTTTGATATAGTTTTCGGCAAAAAACTTTTATGAGGACATGGTTTTTAGTTTTGGGCAGCGATGTATATCAAACATAACTCTTTGTTAAAGTACAAGTATTCTTTTTAATCTCTGTTTAGAAATTTATTACAAAACTAACACGAAACTCAATACGATGCCGGAAAATTATAAAAGATCATAAATTAACATAATTTAGTGAAAAGATGATACAATCAGCAAACTACTCAAAAACCTCTCCATTTAGCGTTTCGAGAAAATATTACAAAATCACAAATTCATATTTCTTTCAAAATTCCAAAAATATTGTAAAAATTAAATAAAATCAAACTTTTTTCAAAATTCTAAAAATATTCCAAAAATTATTACAAAATCATAGATTAAACTTTTTTCAAAAATTCTGAAAATATTGCAAAAATTATACAAAATCAAAAATTAAAACTTTTTTCAAAATTCCAAAAATATTCCAAAAATTAGAATAAAATCAAATATTTAAACTTTTTCTAAATTCTAAAAATATTCCAAAAATTCTTAAAAATTCAAAAATTCAAACTTTTTCCAAAACTCTAAAAATATTACAAAAATTATAACAATATCAAAAATTGAAATTTTTTCCAAAATTATAAAAATTAAAATAAAATCAAAAATTTAAAATTTTTCAAAATTCTAAAAATATTCCAAAAATTCTTACAAAATCAAAAATTGAAACTTTTTCAAAATTCCAAAAATATTCAAAAACTATAACAAATTCAAAAATGTCCATGTCCAATTTCATTTTTAATTATATTTTCAGCAAACTATTCAAAAACCTTCAATTTAGCGATTCGAGAAAATATTACAAAATCACAAATTCATATTTCTTTCAAAATTCCAAAAATATTGTAAAAATTATAATAAAATCAAACTTTTTTCAACATTCTAAAAATATTCCAAAAATTATTACAAAATCAAAAATTGAAACTTTTTTCAAAATTCCAAAAATATTCCAAAAATTCTTACAAAATCAAAAATTAAAACTTTTTCCAAAATTCTAAAAATATTGCAAAAATTATTACAACATCAAAAATACAACCTTTTTTCAAAATTCCAAAAAAAATTTAAAAACTATACCATATTAAAAAATTTCCATGTCCAAATTCATTTTCAACTACATTTACGTCATAAAAACAGCTACTTTTTTTCCCCAAAAAATTGGCTAAAAAAATCAATGAAATCATTTTTTGACACGCTTGACATTATTTTTTTGACAAACTTATAATGCCATAATTCTCTATAATAATAATATATTTTCATATTATACAAATTATTAAATTAATTTTTTTCCAAAAACTTGGGTAAAAAAATAAATAAAAATCTTTCTTTTGACACACTTGACAACATTTTTTTGACAAACTTATAATACCATAGTTCTCAATAATAATAATAAAATTTCATTTCAAACAAAATTTTAATTTAATTTTTTCCAAAAAATTGGGTAAAAAAATAAATAAAAATCTTTCTTTTGACACACTTGACAACATTTTTTTGACAAACTTATAATGCAGTAATCTAGATTTTGGTCTCACATACCAATCCCGACCATCAAGATTTCTCCAAATTTAATGTGCCTACTCGTAATCACTTAAAATGATCGATTTTTAAGCAAAAAATATGCAAATTTCCATGTTTTGACACACTTGACGATTTTTTTGACACACTTCCGGTACAGTTATCGAACACATCGTCCTTTCGGCTCTTCCCATTGAGTTAACCTATTTTTAGAAAAAAAAAATTTTGAAATCCGTCCAGTGGTTTTCTAGATTTCGTCGGTTGTGACGGCCGGACGGCCGACAGACAGACACACATTTTTTTTTTTTTGCTTTTTTAGAATCAGTATGTCCTAAAACGTCGAGAAATGCCAAAAAAGTGGGGGTAAGAATTTCACTTTGAGCTCATGAATGTAATACTTAGGTCTTTCAGACCGAAGTAATTGTTTGTAAATAAAAAGCAATTCAATGTAAAATTTACACTACGTAAAATTTACACGTTTCTCGGCTTTGTATGAATAAAAATATATTACTTCGGTCTGAAAGACCTAAGTATTACATTCATGAGCTCAAAGTGAAATTCTTACCCCCACTTTTTTTGACATTTCTCGACGTTTTAGGACCTCCTGATTCTAAAAAAGCAAAAAAAAAAAAAATGTATGTCTGTCTGTCGGCTGGCCGGCCGGCCGGCTGGCCGGCCGGCCGGCTGGCCGTCACAACCGACGAAATCTAGAAAATCGCTGGACGGATTTGAAAAATTTTTTTTTCTAAAAATAGGTTTACTTAATAGGAAGAGCCGAAAGGACGATGTGTTCGATAACTGTACCGGAAGTGTGTCAAAAAAATCGAAAAGGTGTCAAAACAAGGAAATTTGCATATTTTTTGCTTAAAAAACGTTCATTTTAAGTGATTACGAGTAGGAACATTAAATTTGGAGAAATCTTGATGGTCGGGATTGGTATGTGAGACCAAAATCTAGATTATTGCATTATAAGTTTGTCAAAAAAATGTTGTCAAGTGTGTCAAAAGAAAGATTTTTATTTATTTTTTTACCCAATTTTTTGGAAAAAAAATAAAATTAATTGTTTGTTTGAAATGAAGTTTTATTATTATTATTGAGAATTATGGCATTATAAGTTTGTCAAAAAAATGTTGTCAAGTGTGTCAAAAGAAAGATTTTTATTTATTTTTTTACCCAATTTTTTGGAAAACAAGAAAATTGTTGGTTTGAAATGAAATTTTATTTTATTATTATTATTGAGAATTATGGCATCATAAGTTTATCAGAAAAATGTTGTCAAGTGTGTCAAAAGATTTTTAATTAGTTTTTACCCAATTTTTTGGAAAAAAATAAAATTGTTTCTTTGAAATGAAATTTTATTATTATTATTGAGAATTATGGCATTATAAGTTTGTCAAAACATGTTGTCAAGTGTGTCAAAAGAACGGTTTTTATTTATTTTTTACCCAATTTTTTTACAAAAAAATAAAATTAATGATTTGTGACATGATATTTTATTATTATTATAGAGAATTATGGCATTATAAGTTTGTCAAAAAATAATGTCAAGTGTGTCAAAAAATGATTTCATTTATTTTTTTAGCCAATTTTTTGGAAGAAAATGTAGCTGTTTTTATGACGTAAATGTAATTTAAAATGAAATTGGACATGGAAATTTTTGAATTTGTTATAGTTTTGGAAATATTTTTGGAATTTTGAAAAAGTTTGTATTTTTGATTTTGTAATAATTTTTACAATATTTTTAGAATTTCGGCAAAAGTTTTAATTTTTGATTTTGTAAGAATTTTTTGAAAATTTTTAGAATTTTGGAAAATTTTTAATTTTTGATATTATGATAATTTTTGGAATTTTGAAAAAATTTTCAATTTTTGATTTTGTAATAATTTTTGCAATATATTTAGAATGTTGGAAAAAGTTTGAATTTTTAAGAATTTTTGAAATATTATTGGAATTTAGAAAAAATTTAAATATTTGATATTATTCTAATTTTTGGAATATTTTTGGAATTTTGAAAAAGTTTGATTTTATTTAATTTAACAATATTTTTGGAATTTTGATTATAATTTTCCGGCAACGTATTGATGTTTCGTGTTAGTTTTGTAATAAATTTTTAAACAGAGATAAAAAATACTAGTACTTTAACAAAGAGTTTTGTTTGATATACATCGCTGCCCAAAACTAAAAACCATGTCCTCATAAAAGTTTTTTGCCGAAAACTATATCAAAATCCTTAACCCAGACCGAAGTCTTGATATCTCAGAGCTGTGAGATTTCAGCCCCTCCATATTTTTTCGGGTTGAAATTACTTCTTGAAAACATAAAATATTATTGCAGTTATTAAAATTCTCCTTTTACACATAAATAAATAAAAAATGTATGAAGTTTTTGTTTCACACAATATGAACAAATGATTGGATAAGAAACCCGTTTACTTCTTCCGAATTTTCTAGTTTTACTTTAAATGAAGAAGAAGAATTGACGTCGCTTTCTTCAGATCGTGGATTAAAATTACAGTTCCATGAAAACACTCCTGAAAATTTTTGGATCTCTGTTAAAGATGAATACCCGAGCATAAGCAAAAAATCCTTGAACATATTATTGTTATTTTCCACGACATAACTTTGCGAAGCAGGATTTTCAACTATGATCAATATAAAGACAAACAAACGTGAGAGACTAGGGAATTTAGAAGAAGAAATGCGTGTGGCGTTATCATTTATTCGCCCCGATATCGCTGAAATCTGTAAAGATCGTCGAGCTCATGGATCGCATTAAGTTTGATATTTTTTGAAAAGTATTGTAATTTTAATTGTGCTTTCAATAAATATATTTGCATCAATCGATATCGCTACATATTTTATTTATATACATATTATTTTCTAAAAGTAGCACTTGGAAGCAGGGGGTTGCCAATCACACGCTGCGACACGATTCCGTTTCCTTTTTGCTTTATAATTACTTCGTTTTCATGCAGATCGAAAAAGAATTGAATCCTCATCCCGTTTTCAAACTGTAAAGTGTTTTCATGATTGGATTGAAAACGGGTTGAAAACGTTTTTAAAACTGTGTTGAAAAACTGTCAAAAGGTCAAAAAGCGTTTAATTGTGTTTCATTAATTGTGTTCAATATTTTATTTTTTTATGCTTGATATTGTATTTTTCTTTCAAATAAATTTAATGAAATAAACATTTTATAAATCAATGTGAAATTAGTTGTTTTGTAATTAAAAACAAACATAAACATTTTGCTGCGCATGACACGATCCAGTTTTCCGTTTTCATATTTTCGAATATTTGGATACCGATACGATCCCAAAAAAAAAATCGAGATCGTATTTAAAAATAAATAGTATTCCAAACTGTAATTGTTGATGTTTTCATGGTAAATTCAATTCGAATTTGGTTTTCAAATCGATTTGAACTAAGCATGAAAACGTAGTAAATAATGGAGTGTTTTGGCAAACATTATTCTGTTTTTTATTGCACTTTTGGTTTCAAAAATGTTAGCCACCCTCGCCCCCGGTTGTAAAGTGTATGCTGTATTGTAGATGTTCCGCCTAAAAATATATCAGAGTTTAGTGTTCCCCGACTTCAAAAAGTTTGAGAACCAAGGATCTAATCTATTTAATTGATATGTGCATTCTAAACTTTTTTTAGCAACTAAACTACCTTTTTTCAAGATCGCAAGGTCTTGTTTTTGACAATATTATTGATACTGTTTTTTGCGAAAAAATCGAAAAAATTTTTCAGTAGGGATAATACAATAATTCCACATATTTCTTCTTAAATCAAAATTAATAGATTACACCAAATTTACATAGATGACATAGATTACATTACATAGATTACATGTAATGTATTCTATTTTAGATTACGCGTAAAGGAACAACCCTGCATTAAACATATTGTTACGATTCAAAAAAATTTAGACGATTACGGTCACTTCCAGGAAAATAAAATCAACAAAACACAACAAACAAATTAATGAAATGAATATTGTTGTTGTTGTCTCTTCTTAGAAATAGGGTCAACATAAACGATTTTATGAATCAAATCAACATAACGTAAAATAATCGAATATTCTAATATTTTCTCAAGATTTCTGGAAAGTGATGTCGAATTATCTAGAAGTATTGCAGAAGGTATATAAGAAAATTGCCTCTTGTAGTTTTGAATTAGTTTTATTTTAAACCTGCGATAGTGAAGTGAAAATTGTAAAAGTGATATTTAAATTAGTTTTTGTGAATAAAGTTTTAAGTTTTATTGAGAAGAAATATTTTGTGTATTATTTTAAACGTTGTGTTACTGAAAATTTCTACAATAAACCGTTGGAGTTTCTGAAGCTGTTGAAAGAATATTCTAGTTAGGAATATTGTTTGCTGTATTGTTTTCCTGTTGTTGTGGAACAATCAAGGAGTTAAAGACTTAATAAAACCTGGTGTTTGTGCTTACTAATCAGTGATCGAACTCTGAAGAGATTTGGGAATTACGTTTATCGAATTGAGAGTAAGGCCAATTCGAAGTAAGGTTGGAAAAACGTAACATTGGTGACAGCGGTGGGATTAGTTAGCTGTTAATAATG
The DNA here is from genome assembly GCA_963693315.1 of Diogma glabrata. NCBI lineage: Eukaryota > Metazoa > Arthropoda > Insecta > Diptera > Cylindrotomidae > Diogma > Diogma glabrata. The sequence continues at coordinate 256,566,482 of OY856186.1, forward strand.
GTTTCATTAAGTGATTTGAAGGTTCTTGAGTTAAAGAAAGAACTAGAACAACGTAAATTGTCAACAAGTGGAAACAAAACTGAATTAATGCTACGGCTTCGACAAGGTATGGAAGCCAATAGAATGGACGTGGAAAGTTACCAGTTTGGAGTGATTAGTACAAATAATGATCTAGTGGCAGCTGATGAGGACAAAAGTTTTGTTGCAGAAACAACAACAACATTACCATCTGGAAACTGCGATTTTACGCAGTTAATGGCTATGATGCAACAGATGAGTTTGAACATCAGTCAACAGATGGTTGTCAATAAAGAAGAAATAAATCAACAGTTAAATACAGTAAATTTGAACATGAATCAAAAACTGGATGATGTTAATACAAACATGGCTACAAACCGTAACGAAATAAGCCAGATAAAGGAAGAAATTAGTTGTAACATCAATCAACAAATGGCTGCTACTAAGGAAGAAATCAGTAGCAACATCAATCAACAGCTGGAAATAGTCAACAATAACATGGCTACAACCAAGGAAGAGATCAGTTTGAACGTCAAGCAAATAATGGACGAGAAACTTCTCGAAATATCTACTACGTTACGGGAGGTGTAGGCAGAGTTTATCAAGAGGTGAAAGAGCTAGAGCAGAAAGTACTTGATGAAAACAAAAAGGTACTTGCAAAAGTAGATGATTTCGAGAAACGGTTGCAGGATGTTGAAACAGCTAAAGTTACTTCACAGGTGGTACAACAGATAGCAAATATTAAATTGAAACCACCATCATATGACGGTACCACATCCTTCGGTATTTTCAAGTTCCAGTTCGAGACTGCAGCAGATCAAAATGTTTGGAACGCCGAAAATCGTCTTGCTGCATTGATAGTTGCTCTTAAAGGGGAAGCAGCTGAAGCATTACAGGCAGTACCAGAAAACGATCGCAAAAGTTATGCAGAGGTAATGAATGCATTGGAACGAAAATATGGCAGCGACCATAAAAAGGAATTATACAGGATTGAGCTAGAAGGTCGCTTGCAACGAAATGGTGAATCTCTACAGGATTATTCCTCGGCTGTAGAGCGGCTTGTTCATTTAGCATACTCGAATACTCCACCGTATTTTATGGAGAAAATGAAGATCGAGGCCTTCATTGATGGTATCCGAGAATCAGAAACCAGGATCAAACTAATGACTACACCTAAGGCGACTTTCCATGAAACTGTCGCATAGGCAATGCAATATAAGATGGTACAGAGGATATGTATGCCATCTGGTGGATGCAGAAAAAGGAATGTACCCAAGTAACAAACTTTGTTTACAAATTTATTACCGTACATTTACTCTGTATTTGTAAAGTTACAGTGGTAACTACACCGTAAACGTGCCGTAAGTGTTTTGTATACATTTTGGGGAACAACTTTGGTTTATACTGAACTTTTACGGATGTCGATGCACGTAAGAATTATGTATGGTTACAAACACGTACGTATTGTTACAGATAGCAAATTGTATGCGATTTTTTACGACTACGGTTAATTTACAAATAAGTTACAATCTCATACTTTGATACGGACTTTTACATAATTTTTTGTATACAAAAAATATAAATAAATATATAAATACTTATACTTCAATGTCCATAATATATTCTGTATTTATAAATGCAAATATTATATTTTGGCATAACTATTTTTGTATAGTTGGATGTCAAAATTTACAAGCGAATAATAAAATTTCGATTAAATTTTGGAAATAATTCTAAAATAATAACGCGCCATAAAAATAATAAATTATTGAATATTATTTAAAGAAAAATTTTATTTCTCAATTTATTTTAGAAAGATAAAATTTTGCAAAATTAGTTTAAATATTATCATAAATTTAAGTTTTTCTAATATATTTATAACAAAAGTTATAAAACCCAATAAAGTTTTATTAAATGTATTTTTTATTTTTTTTTTCAATACAGCCAAATATTAATTTTGCATAGAAATGGCTGACTTTTCATTTGTAAGCCTTTAATTACAAGTTAACGCTATGTAGATATACAGAGAGTACTAAGAATATATGCATTTACATTTTATTTACATTTACACTTCCATATTTAAAATGTTAACATGTTAACGTAATGTAAACGCTATGTATTTGGTCTGTAACGATAATCATACAATTACAATTTCCCATTCAAAGAGTTAGCATGTATAAATTATGTAAGCGTTTAGTATAAGCCTCGTAGTTGTGCATATACACTTACATATTGCTTTTAAAAATATGTACTTGTATATGGTCTGTAAAAGCTTTGTATAAATTTGTTTACAATTTTTGACATTTGAATACATACTATAAAACGATTAAATGTTGACAGAAATACCGTGAAATGGCTTGGCTTGATCAAATTCTTTTAAACTTCCAGGACCAACGTAAACTAGGGACGTGTGGTATTCTAATTGTGTTCCAAAAAAATTTTTTTTGTAGCGTTCGTATTCCACGATGCTGTTCTTTTATTAAAAATTGTTTTTTTTAACTAAATAAATTCAACGAGTCTACATTTAGAAACCATTCTATATCCATAATTTACTCCCAATGTAGTACATTTCTAGCAACAATGGTAACGATTAAAATCGACCGTTCCTATAGTAAATTTAACAGTAATGAATCGTCAGTTGAAAACATACTTTTATCTTATAAATAAAATAACCTTAAATAAAAAATATTTCAGGAGTATCACAAACAAATCTTTCGATTGCAACTATAATTTTATGACGATCAATTTTAACTCTATTTTCAATTAATATATCTTGTAATTCTGTGACGAAAGGTCCCCATAGTATTGTAGAGTTGGCATTGTTTGACCACAATAAAGTGCAAATAGACTCAAGAATTCCGAGTGATCGCTTATACATCAAACGAAATTCGGTCTTTGTGCTATTAAAAATGGAAATACCGTCAATGTTAAGGTAACTGAAATATTATTTTGGTGATCCAAATTCGAAAACTTATTTGTCCAACGTCAACTTTAAGCAACGTCTCATATAGCTCATAATACCAAAGCTTTCCAATTCTGATTAATTGTAACTGATTAATTGATTGATGTAAGATTCGATTAACTAATGCCCAATTTATTAATTTTTCTATCACTGAAAGCTGGCTATATCAATTTGTTCATGGAAGGAGTTGGAATTTTGACATCATTTTTTTATAATTCACTGAGTTTGAGAATATAATATGAACCTCTTTCTTTTTAAATTTGCTAATAATTTTACTCTTCTAAAATAGAAAGATGTAAAATGAAAAGGTGTAGTTCTTTTTATTTCATTGCTAAAAATATAATAACTTTTATTTCAGATACCTTTTAATAAACTAAATATTTTGACATAAGAGAACTGTATACATTATGTGACAGTATAAATACATTCATAATGTAAACATTCCGTAAATATACGGTAGGCATTTAAGTTCTCATTAAAGTAAAGTTTTGTAACTTATCTGTAAATGTAAAAATACATTTACAAAGTCAACGTTTAGTAAATATACGAGGTAGCTATAAGCTCTCGTAGACTCTACACAATGTAATCATTTTGTAGAAGTAATCATACAATTACATAGTACATAATCAGAAACGTTACATTTGAAGCTATAAGTTTACTACTACACTGTAGCTATACTGTATACAATCAGAAATATCATTTTGTAGAAGTGTTAATACCGCAACACATTTTGAGTACAGTATATGTTCCGTAAATTAAACAACAATAATTTGTGACTATAATATATACAAAATGTTACTTGGGTAGAGGGGAACATCAAAGGAGAAGTATTGGCACACAGAAGTGGAAGCGACATCAGATGCTGGGTATGTGACGAAGAGGGTCACATGGCACGGGAGTGCAGGAAAACTAAAGAAGCAGATAGATCGTCGTTTTCTGCGAAGAATATGGGAGTCGAAGACAAGCAGCACGGAGGGTTCAGGAGCAGCAGTAGGAAAATCTTGTGTTGGATATGTAGAAAATCGGGCCATATCTCACAGGACTGCTGGAACAGCAAGCGTGATAGATCTTCGTCTCCTATTCAACGGAAGCCTGTTGAAGGTGCAACTGTAAAGCCAAAAAGTGAGGAGAATGCAGCTTACATTCCAATTTCAAGAATTGCGGTAAATGGTGAAAGCTTGGGTATCAACGGACAACTTGAAGGTAAAGGTTGCTTCATGACACTGGATACAGGTTCAGCTCGAACATTCGTTCGCAAAGGTTTAATTGACGGTGTTTTGGAACCATCAGATGGATTGATACTCCAAACAGTAACTGGAGAATGCGCTGAAATAGAAGGTAAAAGAATCGCTGAAATAAAATTGGGAAATAACTGCTATCAACAAGAGGTGCTAGTGGCAGACATTATGGATGAAGTCATTTTGGGGATGGACTTCATGAAGGCGAAGGGATTAGTCTTCGATTTTGGATGTGGAATCCTAAAGGTTAATAATGTTGAGTTGCCACTACTTGTGAATGAGGCAGAGCCAACAGTTATTGGCAGCGATGAGGAACTACGCAGTGCATAGGAAAAGCCAGCACCACCCAAACAGATGAGGGAGAGAAACGTCAACCGACGCAGACGATTAAACAAACGCAGAAAGTTAAAAAGGAAACAGGTCCAAGCCCATAACGAAGTGAGCGGTGTAAAAGAGGTGGTTCAAATAGCTGCAAACAGTGACGAATCGCAGCTGAAAATGAGAATGGTTCGGAGACATGGCAATGTGAAGCACTCAAAGGGAAAAGATAAGGAGGACTTTAGAGATAATGAGAATCCATACTTATCACGGTGGGCGGACATAGAACAAAGTAATGGCCAAGGACTTAGAAAGGGACCAGAAGCAATTCTAAACCGCCTGGGAAATAGAAAAGGAAAAAAAAAATGTTTGGACTCAACAATTGGGGGAGAGATCTAGATCCTGTTCGGGACGAACAGGCTTAAGTGGAGGGTAATGTTACGATTCAGAAAAATCTAGACGATTACGGTCACTTCCAGGAAAATAAAATCAACAAAACACAACAAACAAATTAATGAAATGAATATTGTTGTTGTTGTCTCTTCTTAGAAATAGGGTCAACATAAACGATTTTATGAATCAAATCAACATAACGTAAAATAATCGAATATTCTAATATTTTCTCAAGATTTCTGGAAAGTGATGTCGAATTATCTAGAAGTATTGCAGAAGGTATATAAGAAAATTGCCTCTTGTAGTTTTGAATTAGTTTTATTTTAAACCTGCGATAGTGAAGTGAAAATTGTAAAAGTGATATTTAAATTAGTTTTTGTGAATAAAGTTTTAAGTTTTATGAGAAGAAATATTTTGTGTATTATTTTAAACGTTGTGTTACTGGAAATTTCTACAATAAACCGTTGGAGTTTCTGAAGCTGTTGGAAGAATATTCTAGTTAGGAATATTGTTTGCTGTATTGTTTTCCTGTTGTTGTGGAACAATCAAGGAGTTGAAGACTTAATAAAACCTGGTGTTTGTGCTTACTAATCAGTGATCGAACTCTGAAGAGATTTGGGAATTACGTTTATCGAATTGAGAGTAAGGCCAATTCGAAGTAAGGTTGGAAAAACGTAACAATATGTTATTAAAATTTAAACTGTTAAAAAGTAATAGACTAAGAGAAAAACAGAAATCGTTGTTACTTCGGTCTGAAAGACCTAAGTATTACATTCATGAGCTCAAAGTGAAATTCTTACCCCCACTTTTTTTGACATTTCTCGACGTTTTAGGACCTCCTGATTCTAAAAAAGCAAAAAAAAAAAAAATGTATGTCTGTCTGTCGGCCGGCCGGCCGGCCGGCCGTCACAACCGACGAAATCTAGAAAACCGCTGGACGGATTTGAAAAATTTTTTTTTCTAAAAATAGGTTTACTTAATAGGAAGAGCCGAAAGGACGATGTGTTCGATAACTGTACCGGAAGTGTGTCAAAAAAATCGAAAAGGTGTCAAAACAAGGAAATTTGCATATTTTTTGCTTAAAAAACGTTCATTTTAAGTGATTACGAGTAGGAACATTAAATTTGGAGAAATCTTGATGGTCGGGATTGGTATGTGAGACCAAAATCTAGATTATTGCATTATAAGTTTGTCAAAAAAATGTCAAGTGTGTCAAAAGAAAGATTTTTATTTATTTTTTTACCCAATTTTTTGGAAAAAAAATAAAATTAATTGTTTGTTTGAAATGAAGTTTTATTATTATTATTGAGAATTATGGCATTATAAGTTTGTCAAAAAAATGTTGTCAAGTGTGTCAAAAGAAAGATTTTTATTTATTTTTTTACCCAATTTTTTGGAAAACAAGAAAATTGTTGGTTTGAAATGAAATTTTATTTTATTATTATTATTGAGAATTATGGCATCATAAGTTTATCAGAAAAATGTTGTCAAGTGTGTCAAAAGATTTTTAATTAGTTTTTACCCAATTTTTTGGAAAAAAATAAAATTGTTTCTTTGAAATGAAATTTTATTATTATTATTGAGAATTATGGCATTATAAGTTTGTCAAAACATGTTGTCAAGTGTGTCAAAAGAACGGTTTTTATTTATTTTTTACCCAATTTTTTTACAAAAAAATAAAATTAATGATTTGTGACATGATATTTTATTATTATTATAGAGAATTATGGCATTATAAGTTTGTCAAAAAATAATGTCAAGTGTGTCAAAAAATGATTTCATTTATTTTTTTAGCCAATTTTTTGGAAGAAAATGTAGCTGTTTTTATGACGTAAATGTAATTTAAAATGAAATTGGACATGGAAATTTTTGAATTTGTTATAGTTTTGGAAATATTTTTGGAATTTTGAAAAAGTTTGTATTTTTGATTTTGTAATAATTTTTACAATATTTTTAGAATTTCGGCAAAAGTTTTAATTTTTGATTTTGTAAGAATTTTTTGAAAATTTTTAGAATTTTGGAAAATTTTTAATTTTTGATATTATGATAATTTTTGGAATTTTGAAAAAATTTTCAATTTTTGATTTTGTAATAATTTTTGCAATATATTTAGAATGTTGGAAAAAGTTTGAATTTTTAAGAATTTTTGAAATATTATTGGAATTTAGAAAAAATTTAAATATTTGATATTATTCTAATTTTTGGAATATTTTTGGAATTTTGAAAAAGTTTGATTTTATTTAATTTAACAATATTTTTGGAATTTTGATTATAATTTTCCGGCAACGTATTGATGTTTCGTGTTAGTTTTGTAATAAATTTTTAAACAGAGATAAAAAATACTAGTACTTTAACAAAGAGTTTTGTTTGATATACATCGCTGCCCAAAACTAAAAACCATGTCCTCATAAAAGTTTTTTGCCGAAAACTATATCAAAATCCTTAACCCAGACCGAAGTCTTGATATCTCAGAGCTGTGAGATTTCAGCCCCTCCATATTTTTCTTTTTAGAATGTAAGTGAGATCCTCAAAAATTAAATTTCATACTAGAATATTCTAGACATTGATTAAAGTTGCCTTTAAGCAATTATAGTTTCCTTTTGCAGAACGAAACACCGTTTAAGTCGAAATGCATTGCAATTTGGCAATGCAAGAAATTTGGTCCATGTAAGACAGACGATGGATAGGACCCGTTATAACTTTCAAATCAGGCACCTTTTCGAAGGTCCTGATATAACAGGTTGTATTCACTTCAACATGTTTTACGAGCCAGTTCGCAGTCTTAAATGATTAAAAACATGAACGTTAGTTACCCTGGGAGTAGTCAATCGCGAAGTAGATGGCTGTTACGAATGGACTGTTGCGAATGACCGTGGGGAATAGTCGAAGCTGGTTAGTTCGTCAACACTTCTACATTGAGCATAAACGCCACAAAAAGAAATCAAAAAACTTAAGGCTTCCTTAATTTTTTTTTTGAAATAAAAAGTGTTGTGTTATAGGGTTTACAATATGTGTCACAACAACACATAAACACCGTTTAAGAGCTAGGTCCCACAGCAACTTGCGCTCTAAGGTGTAGATGAGATGAACGCTTTTTATAAACCTCTGCCGATTGAAACCACCTGAGACTATGGATTCCGGTAAACTATTCCATTTGTATGCAGGTCGGACAAAGAAGTCTTTCTGTGATCTGCCAGTATGACAGCGTGGGATGTTGACTGTTTGACTGCTTGCGATAGCCGATTGCCGAGTGAAACGGGGGTAAGAATAAGTTTGAGTCATGATGCTGCTGATTTCATCTGAGCACTGTTGATGACGATATTTGTAAAAAACAACGAGGTGAGCAACAGTGCGACGATGTTGTAAGGAATCGAGTTTTGATGACAAATCTCGATCACCCACAATTCGTATAGCCCACTTTTGAACAGAGTCCAAGAGGGCCAAGATAGAAACAGAAGCAGCACCCGAACTTGACAACAGTACTCCATGGAGTAATTGGTATGGAGTGAAAAATTTTTTTCATCTATTTAGTAGGCCGAGTTTGCTAAACGCGCTTTTTGCCATCACCATTACATGATCGTTCCAGAGTAGGTCATTTGAAACTATGACACCCAATGAACGAATGTTTTTAAAATTGACCTATTGGTTCATCATACATACTGAATAAAATATCTTTGGGGAATTTGATCTTTGGCCTTTGATCTGGAAACAAACAAGAGCTGTGTTTTGGTAGAGTTGAAATTGACCAGGTTTTGGTCACCAAAATCGGCGACTTTTTTAGGTCTTTATTCACGTTTATAGCAGCATCCCTCCAGGCGGGATTAATTCGTTCGTGCATTTTGAAGGAAGGAGCTCGAACGAATTGTGCAGAGTACTATCATCTGCAAAACTATTTATTGGGTTACTATTTATTGGCAAAACTATTTATTGGGTGATTTTCAACAATTCGTTGATATAAATCAAAAATAGGGTTGCGGACAATACTGAGCCTATGAGGTACACCAGCGTTAATTAGTTTAGACTCAGATAAAAATCCGTCTAAGGTTCGGTTTCCTTAGGTATCGGCTAGATAGAAAATTTTGAATGAGCTTCACAACATTGGGATGAAAACTATACGCATCGAGCTTGTTGATTAAGTTGGCATGCCAGACTCGATCGAATGCCTGGGAGACGTCTAAAGTGATAACGTATGTTTCACCACCTTTATCAAGTATACTGTTCCAACAATGCGCTACATAGTTTAATAGATCGGTAGTTGATCTTTTGTTTCGAAAACTGTATTGGGTGTCGGCTATTAAATGATTTACTTCCAGAAATTTTTAAATGTGTGTATTAATATAATGCTCGTAGACTTGGGATAGGACCGATAGTAAATCTGTTGGCCTATAATTTGCGATATCGAATATTGGTCCCTTTTTGGGGACGGGCTGGACATTTTACAATTTGCAGCACGAGGGAAATATACCATATTTGTAGGATTGGTAGAATATCTTAGTCAAAGTTGGTGCAAGTTCTTTAGAAAAGGTTTTTAAAATAATGGGTGGTGTGTTGTCTATTCCTGAGGCTTTGTTGATGTTTAACTCCTTTAAAAGTTTAACGACTATTTTGGCCTTTGGGTTTGAAATGTAGCTCATTCATATTAACTCCTGAAAACTGGATTTGGGGTATTTATTTAGGAGTTTCCAAAACAGTGGAGTTTAGAGCAAAGCGTTCAGCGATCAAGTTAGCTTGCGGGATCATTGACAATTGAATCACCATCAATGATAGGAGAAATAGAAGATTTTGCCCCAGAACTTAAAGAATTAATGGCACTGTAGAAACTCTTGTCAGAAATAGACATAGACGTAAGTTTTCAAGCTTTCGCTCTGTCAATTTCAGACTTTTCGCTTGAAATAATCTGGTTGGATATTTTGTTAGCCTTTTGATATTGGGATCGATTAGCGGGAGTTTTGTTATGAATCCATATATTAAATGATCTACGTTTGTTTCTAAGTGCCGCTTTGGCAGCTTTCGAATACAAGTATTATTGTTTGGGTTTTACTATGGAAAAAGGGACGAATTTATTGATAGCAAATTGGATGGTTTCTGTAAAGTTTTGAGCAGAAACATTTACATTGTCAGTGTAAAAACAATGACGGTCGAAATGGAAACCATGGAAGAAATTTTCAAGACCACTCTTATCCATTTTTGATAAGTGAAATATTTTACGGGGTTTGGGAGCTGTAGTTTTAAGTAAATCATTTTTGATATCTGGAAAAATTAAATAATGATCAGAATTTCCAATACTACTTTTCGCGACATCGACACTCGTAATATCTGGCATTGTGGTAAGATAGAGATCTAAAAGAAAACTATTATCACCACCATTGCGGGGAGTGAAAGTTGGACTTTTAACAATTTGGGATAGGTCCTGAGACGCGGTAAAAATTTCTGCCAGTTTTTCACTATTATCAACATAGTCGGTCGATTTGTTGTGGACGTTGAAGTCACCGGTAACGATAACCTCACAACTAGGGGACTTTGCTCGAATCTCGTCAACAATTTTTGTCAGTAAATTAAAAAAGTTTGGGTTACATTTGTTGGGGGACCGGTATAAAGCTATTGTAAAAAAAGTAATTTCTGGAAGACAAATCTTTAAAACCATTGTATTGAAGCCGTCACCGTGTAGTTCAAAATTTGGAAAGCGCGTGTACGCAACACTCTCATTGAATGAATATGCATACGCCCTGATGGAGTTTGAAAGCTTATTCGAGCCTATATTTGGAATTAAGCGATTCTATAAAGAGAAAATTTTCAGAAACTTGTGTTTCTGTAAGAAATAGAATGTTCGGTTTGTTGTGCTCAAGATGATGTTGCACGTGGTCATGGTTATCGTTCAATCCGCAGATGTTTTGAACATGTATTTTAAAATTTTTGTTTGATTCATATTTGTGTTGTCCTTGCGCTTTATGGGTGGGTGGATTGTGCATATTTGCACTACCACTTGCAGACTTGTATTCTTTCTGTTGTACTACCATATACAGGGTGGGCTAAAAGTCACACCTGCGTGTAAAAAAATTTATTCAATTTTTACCATTCAATTTTTATTCAATTCAATTTTTATTAAAAAAAAAGTTATTCAATTTTTACACGCAGGCCGGGCGTGACTTTTGGCCCACCAAAAATGTATGTATCAAAAGGTTTATTTTTTCATGTTTTATTATTCAATTTTTTATTATTTTATTTTTTATCAAAGAATGGATAACTAAGCAAAAAATCATATCATACAATAAAATATGACATATGCAATTATTTCGTGATAAGATGAAGAAATAATAACAAAATAATAAGTGAAAAACAAATTGTGAGAAATTTGCAGAAAACAAAACAAAACTAATTGCCAATAATCCAGCTGATGCAGCGCACCCAAGACCACCTCAATCGAGGCATAAATCCCACACAAATATGTTGATTTCTTCTGATTCCTCGGAAGAGCTAATGAGCGGTACTACTACAGAACGCTGCCTAGCTAAGACTGGGAGTGACATTGACTAATTAAAGTTCGTTCGCCAGCACTCTAAGATTAAATTACTTTGATACTAAAAAAATTACCGTCATTTGAAACTGTCCAACAAAAGGCTGTTGCATTCGTAATAAAGGTGTAGGCATAGACCAATATCGTCGATCTTGTTGTTGTATTTGTTGTTGTTGCTGCTGCGTTGGTGATGCTGTTATACCATATGATTGATGAATAGTTGATTGTGAAAGTAAACTACGAGTATCACGTTTCGGACTAGAGTTTTCACTTATTATTGGATGTTGTGGTGGTTGATGATGTTGTTGCATTTGTTGCTGTTTACTTAACAATTCTGCACTTAACGGTTGTGGTTGATTCGTACGTAATTGTTGTCTAAAAGATAAAATAAAATATAAAACACATAAAAATAATTGAGTTACAATTCATACCTTAATGATATTTGTTGTTGCCTAACGGGGGTATTTTGTAATGAACGACTATTTGAAGAGCACATTGATGCAGTAATTGATGCAGACTCCCACCTCTCTAATAAACCTGATATTCTTAAATCTTCTAATGCTATTTCTTTTTCACTATTTGAATCATAATCTGGACCATCTTCAATTTTTTGATCGAGCATACGAAAAAAGTCCTGTTGACTAGATGAAAGTCCTTTACTGTTAAAAAATTAAATTATAGAAGAAATAATTACGTTTGTATTAAATCAGTTCTGATTATGGCTGTATATTTTAGGTTAACCCCTGGTTCTATTTAAATATTTATTCTATGGGACAAGCTGAGCGTTGACTCTGTAGGAAGTACTGCAACATTTGGCTCAACTCAAGCATCTTCTAAAATCTATTTACAGAGAACTTAGATTGAAAGTATTCTATCAGGTTTTCTTTAAGTTCTTCTGACCCGAGAACAATGTAATTATATTCAACAATCATATTGTTGGAGAGAAAAGATCGTATCCATCCGGCATCTTTAAGATATAAGCCTGTTTTATTGAAAATATTGCTATCCTTACTAGCGATTACTATAAGCATGGCTCTTTGATGCTGTGTAATCCCATTTAAGAGTCCCTAAAGGTTTCAGAAAGTAAAGCTTTTGTTTCTACCATCACAATCGGTAATTCTAGAGAAATATCTACTAAAATTATATCTAAAAAAACAACAACTGTCTAAAACGGATAGCGGCGACAGATGCAAATATTACCTTGTCGCCATTTGTAGGTCTATAAACAAATTAATCGGGTAGCAGAAAACAGACTAAGAAAAACTAAATTCATATCGTTAACTTTCAATTATGAATCTTACTTTCTATGATCTAATTGTGGCCACCATAACGGTAACGGTATTTCTCCATTTGCATTCGATTGCTGTTGTTCCTGTAGCTCTAGTGAATTACTTTTACTATCATGACTATTTAACATCAATGAATTTTGATGGTGAATAAATGATGACGCATTTTTTTCATCAAAACTTTTCTCATCATTTTTATTATAATCCTTTTTTTCATTATGTGGGTGTAAATGTTGATCATCTTGATGCCCTTCGTCATCGTCAGCATCTGTTGTTTCCGCATCTAAAATAAATAAATAAATTTAAGGAATTAATTAAAATGTAAACAGTTAATTTGAATAAGGTAACTAAAGAGCATTAAATCTTAAATTAATTCTTTCTTGTAAGAAAAAACAGTTTAACAGAATAAAAGACGTTGACTTGGCAATTTCTCAATCAAATTGTTCATGTAATAAAACATCTGTTTACAAAAAAAATGTTGAATCTGTTTTGATTATAATTTGTAAGTTATGATGTCTTAATAAATAAACAAATTTTGCTAAAATAATTAATTTGTCGAAAATATAAAACTCTAAAAATTGGCGATTGGATTCGAGAACTTTGAAGTGTTTTTCACGATAAATTTGTAATTTTAAATTCGGTTACAAAAAAATAAAAAAAACAATAATCAGAGTTGGACTCAGAGTTAGTATAATATACTATATAGTATAAAGTATAGTATGTATCAGTGGCGGATTAAGACTTCAGGGGGCCCTGGTGCGGGTAAATTTTTGGGGGCCCCTTATCCTCATTTTCCAAAATTGATTACTAAATAAAACGGTCCTCAGTTTCGAAAAAAACCCTAGTAAATTAAAGTATTTTCAAAAATTCATTTTTGATGGCTAAAAAACAGAACTGATTTTTTGATGATTCAAAACTGCATGTCTGAAATCAGAACAGGAAAAACAATAACAATTACACCCTTAAAAAATCTCTGAAATAGAGTATATACAATGTGTATCATGAATTGATTCTCTAGTTCAAACGATACTCTTGCAGCAGTTTTTAACTATGGGTTCCATTGTTTTCTCAGATTCTCAAATAAATAATTCCAGATAAAATTTTCGATTTCTCTATTTTGCAATCTAAAAGCAATAATCTATTCGAATATTTTAAATAAAGATATATAATTTATAAAGAAAATAAATAAAAAACAAAAGTTTTAATTCCGAACTTCCGAGAGTGATGAAACTCTGGGCTCGAATCACAATGGCAACTTTCTTGGAGCTCTTGAACTTTTGGCTAAATTTGATCCTTTCTTAAAAGAGCATAGTGATAAATTTGGCAACAAAGGAAAAGGTATGCGACATCTGAAGCAAACTTAATGAAATGATAAAAGTGATTGTTATTGGGATATTTTTATGAAGAACGTCGTACCTCTCAAGCACAATATGTGACGAATTTATTACCACCATGGGGCAAGAAATCAAAAATCGTATTGCAGCCGACGTCATTGACGCAGTTTATTATTCGATTAGTGTTGACTCCACTCTGGATGTAAGTCATTCGGATTAATTGGCTTTTTGCATTCGATATGTAAAAAATGGTAAAATCAATGAACGATTAGTTGCTTTTATTCCAATTGTTTAGATGATTGCTTATAGTTGCTAATTTCCACGATCCAAATCGATTTTGTAATTTTATTAAAACTACCATGTGGTTTTATTATTTTTGACAGGTAATTGTTTTTATTTATTGTTTTTAATTGACTGTTTATTACAAGATCGAGAAAAAGACTGACTAAAAAAAACATTGATTTCATTTTACTAATTATTGACTTGATTTTTGTTATTTAAAAAAAGTGAGAACTTGTTTACTGGTTAAACAAGTATTATTATTTATTATAGGGTGGTCGCAAACATTCCGGCCCCCTTGAACTATCTACCAGTTCAATTTTATTATTCGGTAGCGGTAGGAACTGGCAGTAAACAGAGCTTTGATATAGCGCAGGTTCTTATGCCACTAGCTAGTTTTAATGACACAACTCGAGTATGACCGTCTTTTCCAGGATGCAGGTTGATGATCCGACCAAGAGCCCATTTTGCAGGAGGTAAGCGTTCGTCTTTTAACAGCACCAACTGACCAATTGTCACATTATTGAACGTTTGCATCCATTTAGGACGTTGCTGAAGACGCATCAAATATTCTTGCTGCCATTTTTGCCAAAATTGTTGTTGTTGTCGTTGAATGTATTGCCATCTTGTTAATCGATTCTCTGACAGTTTCGTAAGATCAGCTTCAGGAATTAATACTGCTGTTTCACCAATCAAGAAATGTGCGGGTGTCAATGGTTCCAAATCGTTGATGTCATCAGTTAAGGCACATAACGGTCGTGAGTTGAGACAAACTTCAACTTGTGCCAAAAAGGTGGATAGTTCTTCAAATGTTAACGAGCCAGTGCCGATAGTACGTCGTAGATGATGTTTGACAGACTTCACACCAGCTTCCCAAAGACCACCAAAATTCGGACTTCCAGGTGGAATAAAATGCCAATCGGTTCCTTCGTTCACTAATGCGTTAATTAAATATTTGTCCTTTGTCCTTTGTTTCATTAGTTGTTTGTGCATTTCAGTTAAGTGCCGGTTAGCACCCACAAAATTGGTACCGTTGTCGCTATACAACTGGGTACATTTGCCACGCCTTGCTGTGAAACGTCGAAAACAAGCCAAAAATGCATCTGACGTCATGTCGCTAACAGCTTCTAGATGAATTGCCTTTGTAGCAAAACATACGAACACACATATGTAACCTTTTGATATTTTGTTACAACGACCCTTATGCAAACGTAGTACAACAGGTCCTGCGAAATCCACACCAGTTATTTCAAATGCACGATGAGTGTTGACTCGAGACCATGGAAGATCTCCCATAATTTGTGAGCAGGTGTTTCTCTTTTGACGAAAACAAGGGATGCATCTATGAATTTGTTGACGAATCATATTTCGAGCTCCTAAAATCCAATACCTTCGTCGAAGAACGTTCAGTGTTAGTTGAATACCAGCATGAAACCATTTTTTATGAATTTGCTCCACGATGAGCTCTGAGAGTTTATTTCTTGATGGTAGTATGATCGGATGTATTTTTTCGAAACTAAGGTTAGCGTTTCTCAGCCTACCTCCAACACGAAGTAATCCAATATCATCCAAGAAAGGATTTAGACTAAGAAGCCGGCTATTATTGCGAAGTGATTGCTTAGACTTGCAACACATAATTTCATTTGGAAATTCTATACATTGAATGATTCGAATCCAATAATTGAGAGCGTTGTTTAGTTCACTGGTAGTTAATGATCCACGATTTCTTACCTTGCGCGGTTGACAATTTATTGTGAATCTTATTATCCAAGCGGTGACTCGCTGCAGAGTTATGAGGCTAGAATACTTATTGATGAGTTCATAGAATTCATCTGCGACGTTGATAGTTAAGGTTATTGGTTTCCGTGTTTCTAAGTTGCCTTCGGTTTCGATTATATTGGTTAGTTTGCTAGGCCAATTTCCTTTGATTGACTTAACCAGTTTGGCCCATTCCCCCATAAAGAATGACTATTTAATTGAGATGGTAGTACACCACGAGACGCGCAATCAGCTGGATTGTCAGATGATGGTACGTACCGCCAATTAGTTGGATCGGTTATTGATTGAATCTCAGATATGCGATTCGCCACGAACGTTTTCCAAGCCATTGGATGCTTCTGTAGCCAGGACAGGACGATACTTGAATCGGTCCACATGATTGTATGTACACTGCTAAATGATAATGCCTTCCGTGTATTTTTAACGAGTCGAGCTAGCAGTAAAGCACCACAAAGTTCCAATCTTGGCACACTGATTTGTTTGATGGGTGAAACCTTTGTTTTTGATGTTACTATGGTCACAGATGTATCGCCAGATTTGTTTGTAGAACGCAAATAAATAACTGCGGAATACGCAGCCTCTGAAGCGTCGCTGAATCCATGTAGTTCCAAATAACTATCATGAGTCATTCCATACCATCGATTGATTTTTATGGTTTCCAGACACTGTAGTTCTCGTCGATAGGTTGACCATTCTTCAAGTAAAGATGGTGGTAAGACGTCATCCCATCCAATTCCAGACAACCATAATTTTTGCATTATTATTTTTGAAATGATAATAGTAGGAGATAACCAACCAAGTGGGTCGAATAAACGTGAAATGTCCGATAACACATTTCTTTTGGTTAGTGAGCCAGTAAATTCAGGTAATTTGATTTTAAATTCAAATACATCTTCTAATGGAATCCATCTCAGCCCAAGTGCTTTGACAAATTCTGTACGATCAGCCGAAATTTTTAGGTTAGTTTGATGTTCACGATATTCTGCTGGAATATGTTTTAAGAAACTGCTACAGTTAGATGCCCATTTCCGAAGTTTGAATCCGCCCGACTCTAAAATACAAGACAATTGTTGTTGGATTGTGATTGCGTTACCTTCATCGAAACAACCAGTAATAAGATCATCAACGTAGAAGTCGTTTTTTATTATGTTGGCAGCCAATGGATATGTTTCTGAATTGTCGATTGCCACTTGCTGTAATGCCTTGATGGCACAATAAGGTGCAGATGCCATGCCATATGTCACCGTTTTTAACCGATAATCTTGGAGTTGCTCAGATGGTGTTTTCCTCCAAATAATTCTTTGGTAATCCAAACAGCTGTCGTCGACCAACACCTGTCGGTACATCTTAGCAATGTCACTTGTGAAAGCAATAGGATATTTTCGAAATCGTAATAGTATTGTCACCAAATCATCTTGAAGACGAGGACCGATTAGCAGATTCTCATTTAGTGTTGTTCCCGTATCTGTGCGAGCCGAGGCGTCGAAGACTACTCTTAGCTTAGTAGTTGTACTTTCCTCTTTTATAACTCCATGGTGTGGTAAGTAATAGGACGAGATGTTTTGCATGCTTTGTGCGAGCTCCATATGCCCTAGTTGTTCGTATTCAGTCATGAATGCTATGTATTGCCTTTTGAAGTTGACATCTTCTTCAAAACGACGTTCCAAATTTAAGAATCGCTTGATAGCGCCGAATCTAGATTGCCCAAGTGCAACCGTGTCAGTTTTGAAAGGTAATTTGACCACGTATCTTCCATTCTCAGTCCGATAATGGGTTTGATTAAAAAGTTGTTCACATCGTTCGTCATCCTTTGATAGTGAGTTGCTAATTGCTGCGACTTCTTCAACTTCCCAAAATTTGCGTAACGCTGCATCTAAATTTAGTTCGGCATGGCAGTTAGTTGTGCAGAAACGTTTGGATAAGTTGCTACAAATCACAGGACCAGATAATATCCATCCGAAAACGGTTTGTTGTGCAGTAGGCATTGCTTTTGCACCTGGTATAATTCCACCCAAAAGGATGGATCCATATACATCAGCTCCGATTAAAATGTCGATTTTATTTGGTTTATTAAATTCAGGATCAGCTAAGTTGATGCTTTGCAATTGCGGCCAAGAGGTAACGTTGATTTCTCTATTCGGTAAATAATTTGTAATTTTTTTTAAGACCAATGCCTTAATTGTTGTTGAAAATGAATGATCGATGCATGATGATATTTCAATTGAAACTGCTGAATGACTTACACACGAACTATTAGCGCCAACCCCAGAAATTGACACAACACCAGAACGACGTCTCAACTTGAGTCGTTGAACACAATCTTCGGTAATAAAAGTAGCTTGCGAGCCTGTATCTAACAAGGCGCGCACTAGTTGAGGCGAACCATCAGCGGATCTACATTTCATAATGGCAGTAGCCAATAAGACTTCGGTTTTAGACGTTGTGTTGGTTCCAACTAGAGATTCAACTTGCGTGTCAGTTGTATCAATTGCTTGTGATACATTGCTGTTGATGTTGGTAGTACCTTCAACTTGTTCTTCAGATTGAGGTGGCCCTTCAATGTGTAATAAAGTGTGATGGTGTCTTCTGCATTTGCGGCATGTGCCAGATCTACATAGGCGCGCACTCGAATGAGATGAACTTAAACAATTAAAACATAAATTATTTTTTTGAGCGATATTCAAACGTTCGCGTATGGTTAAAGCCAGAAAGTTTGAACAGTTGGTAATGTAATGTTCTGCGCTGCACATTCCACATCTTATGGTTTGCGTGGTAACAAAGGATCTGGTTGTAATCGCTTGAAAAGGATTAAGCGGTTGTCGACGTGGTTGATTGATTGGTTTTGGTTTATTCATGCCAACGGCTTCTAAAGATCTGCACCGGCCATTAAGAAACTGGGTTAGTTGATCGAATGTTGGAAGTTCTGCCGTTGTAAGGGAGAGTTCCCATTGACGATGAGATTCAACATCCAATTTCTGCACTACAAGAAATACTATAAAATCATCCCAATGATCAGTAGGTAAATCAAGAACATTAAGTGAACGAACACATTCAGTAGTAGTATCTAATAGTTTTCGAAGAGCAAAAGCAGATTCAGAATTGATACTGCTTTGTCCAAATAATGTTTTCAAATGGGAATTTACGATGAGACGTTTGTTATCATATCGTTCTTTCAGTGCATTCCAGGCTTCTGAATAATTGGCATCGGTAACTTGGTAGGATCTTAACAATTGTGCCGCTTCGCCATCAATGTTCGCCTTAAGGTAATGAAGTTTCTGAGCGCCAGTGAATGACTTATTTTTATGTATCAATGACGAAAAGAGATCTTGGAATGAAGTCCATGTTTGATAATTTCCATAAAATTTTGGTAGTTCTATTCGAGGCAGTTTGACTTCTATTGTTTTAGCTGGTGGTTGTGGTGGTTGTGGTGGTTGGGAGGCAGATGTCTGCTGTGAGGGTTGTGGTAACTTATCTGATGCAGTATACAAACAAATTCTCGCCTTTGTATACAATTCTTCCACCTGATCAAATACTGCTTCGGGAAGATGTTTATCAGCTTCACCAGTAGTTGCCACGACATCAAAATGTGCTACCAAAAACTTATCCCAGGCATCCTGCAATAACACCAGCTTAACTCTTATGAAGGCAGCTTGCATATTCTTCTCATTTTTAACATTGTTGTATAATTTTATGATCATTTTTTGTAACGAATCTCGTTGGATTAATGTAGACATCTTTATGTAATACTATGCCACTCACTACAAATATACAAACAAAATAAAGATTTGTAAAATTTGTAAATATTTACCAAACGCTGTTCCAGAACTGCTGCTGATAAGTATTCAAATATACGATATTGAATCCAAAAAACTATTGTATTGTTGCTTATATGTTGCCTAAGTACACTTTATGAAAATATTGTTGTAATGCAATCTGGAAATGTTGTTTAATAAATCCAATATGGTTGTTAAATAAATCCAGTGTCCAAATACACTAAATATGGTTGTAAAATAAATCCAGTGTCCAAATACACTAAATATGGTTGCAATACAATCTGGAAATGTTGCTGATATATTGCCCAAATACTTTATATCCAATTCAAACTATATTATGCAGTAAATCGTGCCCAAATACACTCTATGAAAATCACAATATATTGTTGTAATACGATCTGGAAATGCTGCTGATATATTGCCCAAATACACTATATCAATTCAAACTATATTATGCAGTAAATCGTGCCCAAATACACTATATTAAATCCAAAATAGTATTGCTGTAAATCGTAATTAATCCAGTGTCCACATACACTAAATCAATCCAAAATAGTATTGCTGTAGATCGCAATTAATCCAGTGTCCAAATACACTAAATCAATCCAAATATATCATGTTGTTGCTGATACGTATCCAAATATACGATATCCTGCTCTGAAGAACCAAAATGTTTAGATGATTGCTCATAGTTGCTAATTTCCACGATCCAAATCGATTTTGTAATTTTAATAAAACTACCATGTGGTTTTATTATTTTTGACAGATAATTGTTTTATTTGTTTTTTAATTGACTGTTTATTACAAAGATCGAAGAGAGACTAAAAAAACATTGATTTCATTTTACTAACTATTGACTTGATTTTTGTTATTTAAAAAAGTGAGAATTGTGTTTACTGGTTAAACAAGTATTATTATTTAATATAGGGTGGTCGCAAACACCAATTGAGGGTCAAACATAAGAGTATCTTTTTGGCATCGTTTAAAAATTCCTCGAAGAAAACAAAATTGACATACAAAATTGCAGAGACAGTCATATGACAACGCAAACAATATGGCCGGAATTAGTGGTGGTTTTCAAGCGTTGATTCGATTGTTGTAAGGATTACTTTTCAAAATGAAAGTAATCAATAACATATTTACATCGAGAGTAGCGCTTCCAAAATTTCCGTTTTGCCAATACTGACAAAGTTTCTCACGTTACCGGTGTAGTACCGATACTCTAGAAAATAGAATAACTAAAACACTTTTTTTAGAAAAGTTATTGAAATAAATATAAACAAAATATTTAAATTAGACTTTAGTCAGATTTATTTTATTTCAATTAGTAAAAAGAATGCTTTTAATTATTATTTTCAGTAAAAAAACACACAAACAATTTTATAAAGATTAGTGTTGCAATAAACTTTTAATAGAATTTCAATAAATATTCTTCTATCTATCTTCTTCTATATAAATAAAAATGTAAATGTTCGTTTGTTCAAAATAGGTAATCTCCTTAAGTACTGGATCGATTCCTTTGAAATTTGGACGATTAGTTGCATTTCAATAAAGGAGGGGCTTTACATGATTTTTTTTAGCTGTATATGTTTCATAAGGCTGTCAACAAGTACAAGTTTTTCACCTGTTGTATTCTCAATTAACTCAATGTTATGGTCGAACTTCACTTCATGCTTAATTTGATCGATTAGTTTTGTATGGTGATCAGTTAATAGATTATTTTGTGTCCTCTTTTCGGTAGGACCATCCTCCTTTGGAGCAAGAAGGTCCTCCGTCCTCATTTACTATAAAGATGTCCTCTTTATTCGTTTTATTTATTTTATCAATGAATTTTATTTTTAAATTAAAACATGCTTCTCTGTCGGAAGAGTAAAACGTCGTATTGCTTTCGTGTTTAATGAATTTTATTTTCTCACAAATTTGCAATGAGCTCATTGCTCGCTCGCATTATAATCTTTTGATCGAAAATAAACTAGTTCATTAAACATCTCAACAATAAAGTACTATTATACAGTTAGTTTCAACATGTTTGTTGATCATGTATAACATAACGAACGATCATTTTCAAAACTGAAGTTAATCAAAAGTTATTTGCGTAATACTATGAGTAATGATCGTTTGAACGATTTATCCATTCTTTCTATTGACAATGAAATTTTGGACGAAATTAAATTCGATGAAATTATAGACACTTAAATACAGAAAAAATGTAATTTTAATGCCTGAAAATAAATATATTTCAAACTTGTCTGGTGTCTTTTTTGCTTATGCTTGGGGCCCCTGAATCGCGGGGCCCTGGTGCGGTTGCCTTAAAACTTGTATGATAATCCGCCACTGGTATGTATATAGTTTTGCTTTTCATTTAACTGAACAGCAAATTGTTGAACTGGAGTTAATACTGCGAATTAGCTAACTATTGGTGAATCAAAAGAGGTGGGAAAATTAAGGACAGGATGGACTATACGGATTGCGATGTTGTATTACGAAGATTAACGTGTGATTGTGGAACAAATGAAGTAAAAACGACAGTTTCCATAACCTTGTATTTAAATTAAAATATAACCATAAATTTTTGCAAATTATTGAATAAACTTTTTTATTGACCCTCTGGTATACATTTCATATTATCTTGACCGAATATGTTTTGTGTAAATCAAAATAATAAGTCAACGTGTAAATCGAGTTCTGTTTTTCGAACATCAAATTTGTTGTGAAACAAAGATAATGAAAAGAAAGAGAAAAATATATACCGCAGTTGATATCCTTGATTATGTTATAAAACACAATTAAATTATCGATTTACTTTAGGACATCTTGGATGGTGTTGTTAAATTCTACCTTGTAAAAGTTTTTTGTTTAAAAATTGATATATGGAATTTTCTTAACACTGTTACGTTTTTCCACCTTCCTTCGAATTGGCCTTACTCTCAATTCGATAAACGCAATCTCCAGTCTCCTTCTGAGTTCGATCACCGATTAGTAAGCAAAAACACCATGTTTTATTAAGTATTTAACTCCTTAATTGTTCCACAACAACAGGAAACAATACATTCCTAACTAGAATATTCTTTCAACTTCTTGATTGTAGAAATTTCCAGTAACACAACGTTCGAATTAATATTCAAAATATTTCTACTCAATAACACTTTAAAACTTTATTCACAAAACTAATTTTAAAAATAATTTCTTCTATTTACACGGTTTTATATACACGATACAAAGTTTCGTTTACAATTTAATTTGCTTCCACTTATTCCACTACTTCTATTATCGCAACTTTACATTAACGCGGTCTAAAATAAAACTAACTTTATTTTGCAAAAGATAACTCCTTATATACAATTCTGCATAATTTCTAGATAATTCGAGGTCACCTTTTAGAAACCTTGAGAAAATATTAGAATATTCGATTATTTTACGATATGTTGATTTGATTCATAAAATCATTCAATTTTATTTATTGATTGACCCTGATTCTAAGAAACGAATGTTACCTTGGTTTATTTTTGAAATATTGTATATAGAAAATTAAGGATTTGTATTTAATTACGTTTATGTAGAATCGTAACGATACGTTCCATGTATTGTGAAGTTATTGATTGTTCAAATTAAATGAAATATAATTTAATATAAAATTTGTAAAGGATTTTTAATAACAAAAAAGCCTTATTAAAAATGGCGTCCTGTGTAGCTATTTTATTATTTTGACGTAACTTTTACCGAATACGTATTTGCGTTGTCAATAAAATTTGCCAGTTTAATTGTGGCTGTTTAATTTTTGACTAATATCACTTATTAACAGTGTTACCATTTGAAAAAAAATAAATGGAGTTTTAAAAAAAAATCGTTTTTTTCGGCTTCAGAGGTTTTGTTGATTTTTTGGTTTGTATAATTTTATTTTTATATTTTGTTTTATTTTGAGATTTTTATGGTTACGAATTACTTTTTCTCTATTTGTAACAATTAGGGGAAAAATGTAGGCATGTATAGTAGAATTTTTTATCAATGAATTTTTGACAGACAGCACGCAGGCAGGAGATAAAAAATGAGACAAAAATTAAAACAGAGATGTATTATTTATATTTTGACATAAATTTGTTTTGAAAACAATTTATTAGTTAAATTTCTACTCCTTGTGCGTACCATTTGTTTGTTGTGACATTTGTTTACATAGGCGTCGTTATTTTTATTATAATTATTTTTAATTATCAAAGTTTTGTTATACTGCCTACAAAATCATTAATATTTTTACTAGTTTTTGGTTTTCTATGCGTTTTTTGTCCATTTCAATGGAACCCCAACAGTTTTTTTTAATATTTTAATCTGAGACACTGAATATGCGCACATCGACCAATTTTCGTGTTCACTGGTAAAAAAATACTACTATATTGTTACGTTTTTCCAACCTTTCTTCGAATTGGCCTTACTCTAAATTCGATAAACGTAATCCCCAATCTCTTTCTGAGTTCGATCATTGATTAGTAAGCAAAAACACCAGGTTTTATTAAGTATTCAACTTAATTGTTCCACAACAATAGAAAAACAATACAGCAAACAATATTCCTAACAAGAATATTCTTTCAAAAGCTTCCGAAACTCCAACGGTTTATTGTAGAAATTTCCAGTAACACAACGTTCAAAATAATACACAAATTATTTCTATTCAATAACACTTATAGCTTTATTCACAATAACTAATTTAAAAATCACCTTTATAATTTTATCTTCACTATCGCAGGTTTAAAATAAAACTAATTAAAAACTACAAGAGGTAATTTCCTTATATACATTCTGCTTAATCTTTAGAAATATTTTTTAGAAACCTTGAGAAAATATTAGAATATTCGATTATTTTACGTTACGTTGATTTGATTCATAAAATCATTTGTTTTATGTAGACCTTAATTCTAAGAATATGTACAACAACAACAACACTATTCATTTCATTAATTTGTTGTAGTATTTTGTTGATTTGTTTTTTCTGGAAGTGACCGTAATTGTCTAGATTTTTCTGTAATCGTCTAGATTTTTCTGTAATCGTAACAATATGTTGTGTTTAAATTATAGCTCGGCAAAAAGTTGAAAAATTATTTTCTTCAAACAAAAAATTTGGGTCATTTCAGTTTTTAATCAAAAAGGAGTTTTTGGAACGTAAAAGGAGTTTAGGCTTAAGGAGTCAAACGGCAACCCTGTTTAAAGAAAATAGTCTGGTGACGTTTTTAAATAAAATAAAATTCCTAAAATATATAGGCTTTTAACAAAATTAAACTAAAACCTCTGTAACTATTTAACATAAATTCAATTTGTTATGGTTTAGATAAACAAGATACATTTCAATGATAAATAAAAGTTTAAAGGGAAATTAGATGATGACGATGAAAGTGAATCGACGATATGAGGGAACAAATATTCCATAATAAAATAAGAGACCGTATTTTAATCAACCAGGAATTTGTGCTTAGGAAGAGGAATTATATACGGACAAGAATTGGTATTTAGAAACCAGCTTGGATTGCAAGGGAATTACGGTTGTGGAAGGAAGCTGCAGGAATTATATATACGAAAGAAGGATTTAGCTGTAAGTATAATATTAATTAATTTTTCTTTATATTATATTTTTTTTTTGGTTTGTTTCTATTGTTCATTTTTTGTAATGTAAAATAGATTTTTTTTGTTTTTCCAGATTAATAGTTTTTTTGTGCGTTTATAAAAATTCTTGTAAAAGCCCGGTTATAACAACTCGGCGCCGAAACGGGGACCAACTTTATTTTTTAAAAGGAAAAAATCTGTTTATGGTAATTTTTTTTGATTTAGTTTTGATAATTTTTTTAAATTGAAAAACTGTTTTTTTTTGTTGAAAGATTAATTCTTTGCAAATCAAAAAGTTTGTTGAATAAGCAGATGATCCTATCGATGGACAGATACTTTGTCGTAGCGATATGGCATAGTAGAATTATTGAGTTTATTAAAAAAGAGGCTACCCAAGCCGATAGAATAAAAACCAAAGAGAATTTACTGACGTGAGAGAAGCGTGTGAATACAACTAAGGATATCGGACAGCCTGTAATTTCAATCCAAACTTTAACGCAACATCAAGAATCTAAGAAACTCCAAGCTCGGGTAAAATTCATAGTAGAATCATTAAAAACTTGAATCAATGCATAAATATTTCTTAAATGGAAAACCAACTCAGTTATACTAAGTTTCTATTGAAACTGAGCCAGGAACTGACTTGTGCTTCAGAACTGAGCGATGGAACCTTTTGGTTCACTTCCCAACGATAAGGTAATGATTTTACGTCTCTCAAAACTCTTCAAGTAACCACAACCAAGTCCTCTCTCAAAAACGTTGATCATCGATTATTCACATGCGTATCGCCAAAAAAGGTTGAGGTAAAGCCCAGCAACATTCTCACGAACCGGATTGTGTTCTTTAATTTTTGTAAACAATTTCTGTAATCTTTCTCCTTATAATTCCAATAACAGCGTTACAGTAATGCATCGTGTTTTGTAATAAACAAAAAAAGTCTATCTAGCAAAAAATATAATATACATATATAATATCAAATAACAAATATATATCACAGCAGCTTTGAGTCAAATATATACATACGAAAACCAAGACAAATTTCAGATATGTTAATCCAACCCAGCTATACTTAAAATCATTAAATGAAAATTTTTAGCTTCAAAATTACTCGTGGAGAATTAATACCACTATGTGCTCGTTGTACAATATACGCATTTTTGAAATAAGTTAATGTTTACGCATTGACCCAATATTGATTTATCAGAACGAATAAAAACTTTCAGCTTAGTTATTGTATGGATGGAATACATTGAAATAATTTCAATATAAAAACACCAAATTTCCAAAATCTTCCAAAAATTGTCTATCTGATGCTTCAGTATCCGCATTATGCAAATAAATACAAGTAACAGGAAATGGGAATCATAGTTCATCTGTTTTAGAATTGTGGTTAGTTCATTTGTGAAAATTGAATTTTTAACAAATTAAGAAAACTATAGAAAATTGGGTTAAATAAATTTAATTTAATTGTCAAATTGAAAATTTTTCTATATTTCAACTTTGTAGTACAATGTGTACATTAAATAATTGTGATATTACATATTTACGTTTAGTTAAATAAATAATTAAGTAAGTAAAGAAGTAATTGGAATATTTTCAATTCAAAGGTATGGTTTTGAAGTTTCTCAGAAAAAAACTACAATTCACATTTTACGTGTTTCGGATCGGATACGAACCTACCCTCGTCAGTGCCCGGCTCGAATCTTTGGGCAGACACGCTATCGATTACGCCGTTGAGGCGATGACAATTTCAAAGTTGAAACTTCTTCATCACTTATTTATTTTACTTAAGTTGAATTTTTCCACTGTCATTAGACTCCATATTATGGAAATGCTTTTACATTATATGGGATTTTTTGCATTAAATTTCTAGACAATACTTTGTGTGAATTCATAGAATGGGGAACATTTCTATTCTAATTAACATCCTAAGTCACGATTGTATAGTCATTATTGATTGTTTCCAATCAATGTGAAATCAATGGCTGACACTTGGTCAATTTGTAGTTCTATATGTACTAACATTAGACTACATTAAGGGAATTTTAAATTTATTTTGGATTTTTGAGATCAATTAAACTCAAGTAAGTAAAGAAGTAATTGGAATATTTTCAATTCAAAGGTATGGTTTTGAAGTTTCTCAGAAAAAAACTACAATTCACATTTTACGTGTTTCGGATCGGATCCGAACCTACCCTCGTCAGTGCCCGGCTCGAATAAATAATTAAGTTTGTTGTTCTTTAAATTTATTTCTAATCATTTTGTATAAATAAAATATAATTTGGTTGGAAAATTATATATTATGGTTTTTATATGCAATTTTAGTAATTAACGTTTGGAGACGAGGACGAAGTGCAATTGATGGAGACGCAGCTGACAGCAACTTCATAGATTCTTGTATGTAATAAAATTTAGGACTTAAATCAACACATTTTATGAAATAAACTGTAGTCACACCACCTTTTTTGGTGCCGTTTATGCTGCATAGAGGAACGTAAGAGTTTTTAATTTTGCAATAAAAAAATAACAATATAAAATGCCGAGCTGAAATGAATATGAACTAAATAATAATAAATAAGTACACCTTGTATTGGAATTTTAGAAGAATAACAAGTAATTTTTTCACCTAGAATTTCAAACCTATGTAATTTATTAGTTGTCAAATATCTTATGAGATATGACAGTGGCCAGTTTTCAAATAGAATACATTAAATAAAAATAATGTTTTTTCTTTATTGCTCGGTAGTTATCGTTCTCTGTGGATTATAATAAAAAAATTTAATGAATTACACCCAAACCTATTTTTACACGGTGAATACGTAGCAGAGATCACCGTTGTTAAAATAAAAAGAGTTAAAGAAGACTAAATAACAAATTATATTATAACAAATAGTGCAGTTATATCGAATAAAAAACACAGTTTTGGTGTAAATTGCTTATTTGTTATATCAATTTCATTTGGAGTCTGTAAGACCTTGATCTGTTGGTTAGAAGATTTTTTATCCCAAAGATCTATCAT
The DNA here is from genome assembly GCA_963693315.1 of Diogma glabrata. Classification (NCBI taxonomy): domain Eukaryota; kingdom Metazoa; phylum Arthropoda; class Insecta; order Diptera; family Cylindrotomidae; genus Diogma; species Diogma glabrata. Next base: position 256,594,984 of record OY856186.1, read on the forward strand.
AGTAATGATGGATGATGCCATGTCGGATAAATTCCCAATTCAAGCCGGTGTTCCCCAAGGTTCAGTTCTGTCACCAACCCTTTTTCTGATCTTTATCAACGATTTGTTATCTATCACCACAAACCCAATATATAGCTTTGCCGACGACAGTACTATCTTCCATTCTTATTCTTTTAAAAAACAGCCATCTAGTCCAACTACTAATTGTCATCGTAGAAAAATGGTTGAATCCTTGGATGTTAGATCTTGAATTAATCTTGGATTGGGGAAAACGGAATCTTGTTACATTTAATGCTATAAAGACGAAGTCGTGCGTTTTGTCCCATAAAACCCCTATATAGCTGCAATGCAACGTTTTGCAGACAACCAATAACAAACCCGCCTACGCTTAAGCTGTTGGGTACTAATATCAATCACAAACTAAAATAGTATGATCATATTCTTACCGTGGCAAAAATTAGGATCCCAACGACTTGGCTTCCTACGTCGCTGTAAAAGGTTTTTCTCTCCATCTGAAATTGCTACAATCTATAAGGCATATATACGACCGAACCTTTAATTCAACTCCCATTTATGGGCTGCAGCACCCGATACCTCTTTAAATTTTGTAGACAGAGTTCACAGACGTCCTTTCAAACTGATTGATGATCCAATAATAATATCGGGTAAAGATTATCTGCATCATAGACGAGTGGTTGGAGCTCTTACACTATTCTACAGATAATCCTACGGTAAATGCTCTAAAGAAGTTATTGATTTAATACCACCATTACGTAGATCTCCACGAGCCACTAGACAATCGTTGCATTCCCATTAGAGGTCTCATATGTTAGAACATCTATAGCTATAATAACTCCTTCCTTTCACGTTCGATGTACTGGTGGAATCGATTGCCAAAAAATGTTTTCCCCGCTACATACAATCTCCAAGCTTGTAAATCAGCAGTACAGAAACACTATCGCTCCAGTCCTATCCCAAGTCCTTAAAATTTAACCTTTTAACTTTCCCTTCCCATCGTCAACACGTGCATAAAGCATTAGAGGTTCATAACCTAAGTGATTAACCAAACTACAAAACAAAAAAATACAATTTGTGAAAATACTATACAAAAAATCATGACAATGATTGGCCCGATGGAACACTTTCAAATCAACGGAAATCTTGTCGACTATGAAAAACGCATGGCAAATTTTCTAAAGGTCAACAAGATAACGGAGGAAAAAATTGAAGCAGAATATTTTATAATTCTGGCTGGTCCAGAAATATACACAATTGGTACAACCCTGCATATGGAGATTTTCTCGATGAGCCTTAGCAGATAAATTTATCGTGGGTTTGAGGTCTAGTGCAATTCAGAAAGAACTATTAAGTAAAGTAGATGAAATTTTTACGTCTTATAGTGAACTAGCGTTGAATATAGAAATGTCGGCGAAGGAGACAAAGGTTATTCACAATTCCACCCAATTAACAATCAACAGTTATAATCAAGGTAATCAATGTTCGTCGAAGAGTACGCAAGGTAGTCAAGACAGATATCGACAAAGAACTAGTAGTCATTCCAGGAGTCGATATCGTTTAAATTATAATCATAGAAGTCAGAGTCCTAGTCGAGTTGTTCTTACAATCACCAGTTTCGACAACAATTTAGTAAACAAATATGTTCAAGATCTGTGGTACAATTTCACAACCAAAATCAATGTCCGGCACAAAAATGGAAGTCTTATAACTATAACCGATTTGGGCATACGTCATATGTTTTCCTAAATAGAGTGAAGGTCTTTAATACAGTATAAGAAGTAGATCAATCATGTATAATGCAATTGAAGGTCGAAGGAAAAATTATGAAAATTGGAATACCGGAGCATGATATTGGAATAACTGGATACCGGAGCATGTTCGTCAGTAATTTTCTTAGATAAGTATCATAAAACGTTTAAACATTTAGAATTAAAAGATTATAATAATGTAGTACTAATATACAGTAGTACACCTGTTACAAGTAAATCAATCAAAATTCTTGGGAAGATCAGTGTATCGGTAGAATACAATAGGGGTAAGATGTACGTACTGGAATTGGTAGTAATTGATACAATAAAATATTTTAATCCGTTAGTTGAACGGTCTTGGTTGAATATTCTGCAGCCGAATTGGAAACGAAATTTTATAAAATTAAATAATCAACTACAAATAAATACAGTTTCAAATCATTTAAATTATATTTTTTTCACAATATCCTCATGTTCTATCTAACCCTGATTTCGATAATCCGATGGATAATTATAAAGTAAAAATTTTATTGGAGGATAAGCTGAAGCCGGTATTCCATTGTGCTTATTCTGTGCCTTTTCAGATTGTCGTAGCAGTTGAAACAGAATTAGAACGGTTAGTAAAGAAAAACATTTTGCAGCCGGCGAAGTATTCTAAGTGGGCCAGTCTCATAGTCGTGGTAGTAAAACCTAATAAATCAATTCAACTCTGTATTGATATCACAATTCACAGTCAGTACAAATAAATTTATAAAGTGATCCTTGATGATATATTTATAGATGATATATTTGCTAGTTTAGCCAATTGTACTTATTTCTGTGTTATAGATTTAACTGGTATTTACCAACAAATAATAGTTTTAGAATCATCCCGTGAGCTATTGACAATAAATACTCATAAAGGGTTGTTTCAATTTACTGGATTGCCGTTCGGTCTAAAAATAGCTCCAACACTTTTTCAATCAATTATGGACCAAATTTTGTCTATTCTCACTAATGTATCGTGTTATGTGGATGATATATTAATTGGTGGAAAAATTAAATCGGATTGCGAAAATGATCTGCATAGAGTTTTGAGTATAGTCTTAATGAAAATAAAGTAAAGATAAACTTTGAAAAAAGTCAAATTTTGGAAAGAAAGATATCTGGGTCAAGTTATTTTAGAACAAGTATTAGTCCAAATCCAGATAAAATTATTGCCATAGTAAACGCGCAATATCCTCAGTCTTTAATTCAACTACAAACATATCTTGAATTGTTAAATTATAAAGGTAAATTCATTGCGAATTTATCAATGGAGATGTGGAAACCGTATCAATTATTAAAAAAAGATGTTAGATACGAGTGGACGAAAACTTGCCAAAAATATTTTGAAAAATTAAAAGATTCTTAACAACAGTTTACTATAACAGTACGATCCCGAAAAACATATAGTCATAGCAGGTGATGCAAGCCGATACTGCGTGGGTTCAGTTTTGTCACACATCGTTAATGGACAAGAAAAACAAGCGTCTTTTGCATCTAGCCCACTGTCTCCAGCAGATCAAAACTATTCGCAACTGCATAGAGAAGCATTAGAAACCATTTTCGTTGTGAAACGATTCACAAATATATTGTTGGACTACCATTCAAGATATATAGCGACCATCAAGCATTACGTGAAATTTTCAATGCTAGAAAGTCTACACTGTCAGTGGCGGCAGCCAGGTGGCAAAGGTGGGCTATCATCTTATCAATGTACGATTATCACATCGAGTACAGGCCTGGAAACAAAATGGTTAATGTCGACGCCTTATCTCGTTTATCAAACCATGTAGCGACAAATATTGACTTAGATTCAATAAACTATTTTAACTTTTCTGAAAAGCTTCCCATAAATTTAGATCAAGTAATAGATGAAACAAAAAATGATCAAAGTCAAGTTTATTATTTTGTAAAGTATGGTTGGCAACATAGTGTCAAAAATGTACCTTTTGAAGTCAAGCATATACCATAATAAAAAATTGTCGTTATCTTGTGAGCAAAATTGCTTACTATATATGAGCATCATTCCGCATGCTCTTAAAGTTAGTGCTTTAAAGTTATTACTTGATAATCATTTAGGTATAGTACAAATGAAAATGGTAGCTAGGTCATATGTTTGGTGGATAGGAATGGATAATGATTTAGAAAAACTGGTAAACGAATGTGCTGTTTGCCGACAAACACAGAATAGAAACAATGATCGTTTTACAAGTTTGTGGTCGGAAACTAATTATCCGTTTCAAAGAATACACATAGACTTTTTTCATTTTCAGAGAAATGTATATTTGTTAGTCATAGATGCGTACAGTAGATATTTGGAGGTGATATCGATGAAAAAAACGAACGCTAGTTGCTTAATTGAGAAATTGGTGAAAAAAAATTCTTCAGTTGGGTTAACGACAACAATCGTTTCGGATAACGGTCCACAATTTGGATCAGAAGAATTCAAAGTTTTGCAGGAAAACATAATATTAGACTATTGAAGTCTCCTCCTTATAATCCGCAATCAAATGGTCTTGCGGCACGAAATGTTCAGTATTTTAAAAAAGTATTATTTAAAACTTTGTTAGATGCGGAGTTTAAAATATTAACCATCAAACAACGAATCGATATTTTTTTTGCATCTTCGGAATACACTATCCATTAGTACTTCTAAAAGTCCGTCGGAATTAATTTTCATTTATAAACCAAGAATATTGATTGATTTGCTTCACAGAAAAAAGTAGTAAGTTTTAATTTAAACGAGAGTAACATATACAAGAAGTCTAGTTTGAAGAAAAGGAAGGGTAAACTTCAGAAATCCTATTATAAAAATTTCAAAACAGGAGAAAAAGTAATGCTTCTAAGCGAATTTGGAAAAAATTTAAAGTGGTCGACTGCGCGCATCATCAGAAAAATTAGTCCAGTGACATACATAATATTATTAGAAAATTCAACTAAATTTTTTCACCAAATAAATGAAGACGATCTATACTCTTCATGATAAATGCCATCCTGGAAAACCGTTTATTTATAATAGTCATTATACAGATACTAGCAGTGATAATACAGCCTAAAGATAGCTAGCAATAGCAGTGATAATACAGCCTAAAGAAGTCGTTACTACACAGAACTTAAAGAGAAAATCGTTAAGTGAAACTAAACTTATGTTAAGAAGATCAAATAGAGAAAGAAGGCCACCACAGCAATTTGATTTTAAATAATTTAAAAATTTAGAATAAGTATTAAGTAGTATTAAGTGATTTTGTAAAATATTAGTACTTCATTATATTATAGTATTTAATTCAAAAAAGGGGAAAGTGAAATGTACTAAATTTAAGAATACAGTATTTATACAGATATGATCATAAATCCGTTAATTAAACATATAAAAAAAATGTAATTATTGAAATACAGTCATTGTTTAGTATGACATTAAACAATTTAACACGAACATTAAGTTTAATATAATTTATTAATTGTGATAATAATTCTAAATTCTGAGAAAATTAAACATAACAATAACCTAGAATCGTTTTCTATTGTTAAGAGGTTTCTTTTAGGCAAAACAGGTCCAATAACACCATTATATGTTGCAATTCAGAGAACCGAACTGCTTATAGAACGTCATTCAAAACCAAAAGCAAACTACATATTTAAAAAAACATTGTGAGCATATAGTTTTTTTATATTTTAGCTAGGGCATTCAATACCGGCATAAAAATTGAACAATGGTTTTGCGGTCAGGCATATCAATTTTACAACCAGAACACAACAAAAATTTCCCAATGATTGAAACAACTACACGTAAAGATTTTTCTGACAACAAAATGAGTTCTATTTAAAGTCCAAAGTGCCACATTCAATGTAACAGAAGTTGAATGAGTTTAATAATTGTTTCCATAAAATAAAATGACTTTATTCTCTTTCAAATATTAACATCAACCTTATTATTATTTGTATGTTTTTCCCATTATTATATTGTTTTCTAAGTTAATAGATTAATGAACTTAACCTATTGTCTAATGAAAATTTTCCTATAATAAAATTATCATTATTCAATTGGTCAAAATGTTTTGATTGTATTTAAATTATTTTCAAATTATAATCACAATGCCTTTGACGTTTTGCTCAAAAATGAAATTTTAAGTTAAATTCCCTTATTTCTTTTAGTTGAATTTGGTTGACTGTATGGGATGGGTTTTTTTATCATCAGGGGTTTTTTTAATCAGAAATTTTAATTTTTCAATTAAAACAATAAAGATTTATTGTTTTAATTGCAGAAAACGTTTATATTTGATATACTACATAATTCTTTGTCAGAAAATAAAGTAGTGTAATCAATTCGTGTTTAATGTATTTTACATTCTCGCAAATAAAAAATTCTCGGCCTCGCTCGAATTTTAAACTTTTGCTTAAGACTAAACTAATACATTAAACACTTGTTGGTTAAACTACTATTAGCCTTATATGTATTGGATTTTTTATTTAGAAAAAAAAATTTGAATTGATTGAACTTTATTTAATTTTCTCATAAACATAAAGTGCGGTTGCCTCAACTACACCGTTCTGTACCTCTGCAGCTATTGAATCAATTTCGAGGTTCGATTCTCTATATTCACCCTCGCAACGAGTTGAGAACCGCATTTCGATTGGAAATAAAACATTTTTTTTTTCAGTGATCGTATTGAATAGATTTATAATTTGCTACATCGATTTGTCAGCAAATATGCCACCATCTTGGGTCGAATAAGGTCGGTTAGGGATTATTTTATTATTTTTCAAAAATTGAACATCTGTAAGACATCATATACTGCTAAAACTAATCACACAAAAAAATCATGATGGTTTCTTATGCTCATGTGTAAAAATAATTATTCCTAACAAATACGGTATGTAAGCTTGTATAAATATTAAGAAACAATGTTTATTAAAACAAAACAGTTGATTTGTTTTTCGTGTGAAAAATAGCCGTGTAAAAATAGGTTTAAAATTATTTTTAAAAGTCGCTTTAAAATAAATCGTTTTTAAATAAATCGCGTAAAAAAAGGGCTTTTTGTATATGGGCTGGAAAAACTTTTACGAGGAAAGTTTTTCTTAGAGTGGAATTCAAAAATAAAATATGGAGGGGCTGAAATCTCACAGCTCTGAGATATCAAGACTTCGGTCTGGGTTAAGGATTTTGATATAGTTTTCGGCAAAAAACTTTTATGAGGACATGGTTTTTAGTTTTGGGCAGCGATGTATATCAAACATAACTCTTTGTTAAAGTACAAGTAATTTTTATCTCTGTTTAAAAATTTATTACAAAACTAACACGAAACATCAATACGTTGCCGGAAAATTATAATCCAAATTCCAAAAATATTGTTAAACTAAATAAAATCAAACTTTTTTCAAAATTCCAAAAATATTCCAAAAATTAGAATAAAATCAAATATTTAAACTTTTTCTAAATTCCGATAATATTCCAAAAATTCTTAACAATTTAAACTTTTCCAAAATTCTAAAAATATTGCAAAAATTATTACAAAATCAAAAATTAAAACTTTTTTCATAATTCTAAAAATATTGCAAGAATTATAACAAAATCAAAAATTGAAACTTTTTTCAAAATTCCAAAAATATTCCAAAAATTAGAATGAAATCAAATATTTTAACTTTTTCTAAATTCCAATAATAATCCAAAAATTCTTAAAAATTCAGACTTTTTCCAAAATTCTAAAAATATTGCAAAAATTACTAAAAAATCATAAACTGAAAGTTTTTCAAAATTCCAAAAATTATAATAAAATCAAAAATCAAAAATTTTTCAAAATTCTAAAAATATTCAAAAAATTCTTACAAAATCAAAAATTTCCATATCCAATTTCATTTATGCTACATTTTTTTTCCAAAAAATTGGCTAAAAAAGTAAATGAAATCATTTTTTGACACACTTGACATTATTTTTTTGACTATAATTATAATAATAATAATTTTTATAATAATAATAAAATTTCATTTCAAACAAACAATTTTATTTTTTCCAAAAAATTGGGTAAAAAAATAAATAAAAATCTTTCTTTTGACACACTTGACAACATTTTTTTGACAAACTTATAATGCCATAATTCTCAATAATAATAATAAAATTTCATTTCAAACAAACAATTTTATTTTGTTACAAAAAATTGGGTAAAAGAATAAATAAAAACTTTCTTTTGACACACTTGACAACATTCTTTTGACAAACATATAATGCCATAATTCTCAATAATAATAATAAAATTTCATTTCAAACAAACAATTTTATTTTTTTACAAAAAATTAGCTAAAAAAATAAATGAAAACTTTCTTTTGACACACTTGACAATATTTTTTTGACAAACTTATAATGCAATAATCTAGTTTTTGATCTAACATACCAATCCCGACCATCAAGATTTCTCCAAATTTAATGTTCCTACTCGTAATCACTTAAAATGAACGCTTTTTAAGCCAAAAATATGAATATTTGCTATTTTTGACACACATAATGATTTTTTCGACACACTTCCGGTACAGTTATCGAACACAGCGTCCTTTCGGACCTGTCCCTTGAGTATACCTATTTTTAGAAGAAAAAAAATTTAGAAATCCCTCCAGCAGTTTTCTAGATTTCGTAGGTAATGACGGCCGGACGGCATGCAGGCCGACAGACAGACATACATTATTTTTTTTAGATTTTTTAGAATCAGTAGGTCCTAAAACGTCGAGAAATGCCAAAAAAAGTGCGGGTAAGAATTTCACTTTGAGCTCATGAATGTAATACTTAGGTCTTTCAGACCGAAGTAATTCCCATCAATTATGTTTGGTGGGTATCGGTATTTCATGTTATCAGGATCAGGATTTTTTTTTCTATTAATTTTTTATAGTTTATTAATTATTACTATTATTACTTATTAAGTATTACATTCATGAGCCAAAAGTGAAACTCTTACCCCCACTTTTTTGGCATTTCTAGACGTTTTAGGACCTATTGATTCTAAAAAAACAAAAAAAAATGTATGTCTATCTGCCGGCCTTTTCTAAAAATAGGTAAACTCAAGGAACATGTCCGAAAGGACGCTGTGTTCGATAACTGTACCGGAAGTGTGTCAAAAACTCATTATGTGTGTCAAAAATAGCAAATTTTCATATTTTTTGCTTAAAAAACGTTCATTTAAGTGATTACGAGTAGGAACATTGAATTTGGAGAAATCTTGATGGTAGGGATTGGTATGTGAGATCAAAATCTAGATTACTGCATTATAAGTTTGTCAAAAAAATGTTGTCAAGTGTGTCAAAAGAAAGATTTTTATTTATTCTTTTACCCAATTTTTTGTAGAAAGTAAAATTAATTATTTGTATGATATGAATTTATTATTACTATAGAGAATTATGGTTTTATAAGTTTGACAAAAAAATGTTGTCAAGTTTGTCAAAAAAATGTTCAAAAGAAAGATTTTTATTTATTTTTTTACCATTTTTTGGAAAAAAATAAAATTATTTTTTTGTGTGACATAAAATATATTTGTATGACATGAAATTTTATTATTATTATAGAGGATTATGGTATTATAAGTTTGACAAAAAAATGTTGTCAAGTGTGTCAAAAGAAAGATTTTTATTTATTTTTTTACCCAATTTTTTGGAAGAAAATAAAATTAATTGTTTGTATGACATGAAATTTTATTTTTGTTATAGAGAATCATGGCATTATAAGTTTGTCAAAAAAATAATGTTAAGTGTGTCAAAAAATGATTTCATTTATTTTTTTAGCCAATTTTTTGGGCAAAAAAATTCAGCTGTTTTTATGACGTAAATGTAATTGAACATGTAATTGGACATGTAAATTTTTGAATTTGTTATAGTTTTTGAAATATTTTTGAAATTTTGAAAAAAGTTTGTAATTTTGATTTTGCAATAATTTTTGCAATTTATTTAGAATTTTGGAAAAAGTTTCAATTTTTGATTTTGTTATAATTTTTGTAATATTTTTAGATTTTTGATTTTATTATAATTTTTGGAATTTTGAAAAACCTTTCAATTTTTGATATTGTTATAATTTTTGCAATATTTTTAGAATTTTTGAAAAAGTTTGAATTTTTAAGAATTTTTGGAATATTATTAGAATTTAGAAAAAGATTAAATATTTGATTTTATTCTAATTTTTGGAATATCTTTAGAATTTTGAAAAAAAAATTTTGAGTTTTACATATATTTTTAGAATTTTGAAAAAAGTTTTAATATATGATTTTGTAAGAATTTTTGGAATATTTTTAGAATTTTGAAAAATTTTTGATTTTCTTATAATTTTTATAATTTTGGAAAAAGTTTCAGTTTTTGATTTTATTATGATTTATGCAATATTTTTGGAATTTTTGTAAAAAGTTTTAATCTCTGATTTTGTAATAATTTTTGAAATATATTTAGAAATTTGTTTGAAAAAAGTTTGAATTTTTGATTTTATTTAGTTTTACAATATTTTTGGAATTTTGAAAGAAATATGAATTTGTGAATTTGAAATATTTTCTCGAAACGCTAAATTGAGGTGTTTTTGAGTAGTTTGCTGATTGTATAATCTTTTCACTAAATTATGTTAATTTATGATCTGTTATAATTTTCCGACAACGTATTGATGTTTCGTGTTAGTTTTGTAATACATACATATCTAAACAGAGATAAAAATACACGTACTTTAACAAAAAGTTATGTTTGATCGATGCGATTATGTTACATCGATGCCCAAAACTAAAAACAATGTCCCCATAAAAGTTTTTTGCCGAAAATTATAACAAAATCCTTTGCCCAGACCGAAGTCTTGATATCTCAGAACTGTGAGATTTCAGCAACTCCATATTTTGAATATTTTAATCATTTATATTATGTGAAATCATATTTTTAGATTTCTTTTGAAAATAAATGAATAAATAAAATAATAGTTATTTATTTATCTAGAACGAAAAGTGAAACTTTAAAGTACGAGCTAGTTGTTTACCGCCGAAGCGTCTAGCCGAGGCCGAAATTACTAGTGAGTACCTTTAAAAACACTTTTCGTTTGAGGTAAATACAAAATTTTATTTCATACTGGAAATTTATTAAAATAAAAAGAAATGAGTTTTAAATTTTGCTCAAATAGTTGAACTTTAACGTCCTAGGACTTTATAAAATTTTATAAAGTCCTAGGACGTTAAAGTTCAACGTTTATGGTACAAAAAGTTGAACTTTAACGTTCTAGGACTTTATAAAATTTTATAAAGTCCTTGGACATTAAAGTTCAACTTTTTGTACTATAAATAATCCAAAAAATGTCGTTTTGGATATCAGTATGAAATAAATAAATGTAAGTATTTTACGCACTTTAAAATAATATTACATGCCAAGGTTAAGCTATGTATCAACCAAAAGCTTTGCTCTTTATTAAATTCATGTTTCTAGATGTTTATATAATTCATGTCATGGATTTATAAAATTTATTAAACATAACAAAATTCCTCTTAATATTATCTACCTACAAACATTACGCTGTGTGAAATTGAGACGTTGTTTGTGTTTTTGCGTTATTCAAAAAGATTAAGAAATTATTTTTTATTCACCTGCATATTAAAGTGTTACTTTATTACTGTGATTTGCGGCCGTAAAGTGTCACTTTTTAGCCATATATTTTATTGTCATAGTTACGTCCAAAAAAGTAAAAAACATTTGTATTTGTTTAAATTCTATAAAAATAGACATTTTTATCAAAGCAACCTTTCGATTCCATATTTCCTTATCCAATAAAAATATTTGTTATTCTTTGTTGTCATAGTTATACAATTATTTTGAAAAAAATAATAAATATTTTGTCAAAGGTTGCTTGTTCAACATATTGTTATTTCAAAATTTACACAAATTTATAATTTTAATTTAGAATAATAATTTTTTTAACTATTTTGCTCGGCTAGCGCCTCGATTTGCAAACTCCACATACGTCCAAAATCTTTAGCTTTACGTCCTTGCATGATAATGTACTATTATGGTGCTGATTTGAAAAGATTTTGTTTTCATTTATTTTGTTTAACGCTACAAATGTTTAATAGTATATTAAGAAACTAGTTTCATAATCGACGATTTTATCGCACGCAATCTGTTTAGAAAACGACCCGCGCAGCGGGGAGTTTTCTAAAGGATAAGTGCGATAAAACGTCTTATGAAACGAGTTTTTTATACTATTTTTTCTATTTTGCATTTTTTGTCTTGAAATTTTAAAAAATGTGTATTTTATTAAAAAATAGTCAGTTTGAAATTTTGTTATTATTACTAATTGTTTTAATATAATTTAAATATTTAACACTAATTTAGATATTCTTATTAAATTTATTTACATAATTATTCGTTTTAATGTTCACTGATGTTTGTATGACCAATGTGACCAACCTTGAAAGACAAAACTTTGCGTATCGTAATGAAGGCCATTTCGATACACATTTGGGTATCGAAATGACTTTATTTTAGACGCAAAATAGAAAAAATGATTTTTTTAATTTTTTTAATTTCTTACTCTATGAACACTTCTCAGAAAAGCTAGCCATTAAAAGTAAAATCTTCTAAATGAAGAGCTTTTATAAAGCAAAATGAATAAGTTTTCTGAGAAAGCTTGCTTACTTAATTCAACCTAAATTTATATGCCTAAAATTAAAATATCAGATCATTGCAGACCACGTGCTTTTTAGGGCTCCGTACTTTAGAAAAGTAAAAACGAAACACTTATGATGAGACTTCTGTGTCAATCCGAATTTCTATATAATCGGTTTTCTTACAATCTATAAGATCTATCAACTTGAAATTTTTTACAGTTATAAATGTAATTAATGTAAATGTTCACGGTTACTGAAAACACAAAATATGTATATTTACTTTTATCTATATTTTTATAGATATAGATAAGGAGATAGTAAAACGAAAGTTTTTTTGGGGAGTCGAGTTTAATTAAAAAAATCGAAATATTTCAAAAAAAACTTGCACCGAATTATCGACTGCTTAGTTTTTAAATTATTACCAAAAGCGTAACCCCCCCCCCCCCCCCCCCTCCACCAACCTTACTTTGAACATTACAAAAGAAAAAAATGAAATTCACGATTTTAGGACATGTTGTCAAGATTGAACAAAAACTATAGTGGTTTGCGGATCTTTTAAAACAATATTTGAAAAGGGTTGAGAGTAGAAATTTCGAAAAAAAATGTGTTATATCACGTTATATGTTATAAAATATCACGTCAAGTGGGGTGTCATATGAAAGGTGATTTTTTTTGTAGTACAAAACCCTTTTTTTTAAATTTTTGAAAGCACAGTTTTCGACTTGTTTTCGAAAATGTAAATTTTTTGTCCCCCCCCCCCCCTTGTCTACGAACATTAGAAAAGAAAAAATGTTTAAAAATTCACGGTTGTAGGAATTTTGCGTAAAAAAAAATAAAAATTCTTTTTTGGTTGTTATAATTTCAAATGTTCTTTGGAGGGGTTTAAGGGTATAAATTGAAAAAAAATATGTTTGGCCTTGACAATATGAAATGAATTCGAAAGACCATATGAAAGGTGATTTTTTTGTTGTTCAAAACAATTTTTTTGTAATTTTCGAAAACACAGTTTTCGACTTAATTTTCAGAAATGTGAAAATTTTTTCCTGCCCCTGCTTATCTTCGAACATTACAGAAGCGAAAAATTGAAAAATTTCAAGGTTGTTGGTAATGTTGTAAAGATTGAACGAAAACTATAGCGGTCGGCTCATCATTTCAAATGTTCTTTAGAGACGGTTGAGAAAGAGAACTTTTTCAATTCCAAAACAACTTTTTTTGTAATTTTCGAAAGAACCGTTTTTGATTTATTTCTAAAATTGTATTTTTGAAGAACTATTCTCGTAGAATATTATATACATGGAACCCTCGGCGAGCGAGTTATATTCGCACTTGTCCGACTTTTTTTTATTATAAAGGAATTTTTTTGTAATTTTTGAAGACACAGTTTTTGATTTGTTATTAAAATTGTGTTTTTGTGAAGGACTTTTCGCGGATAATAATCTTAGAAGATGGTTAATTTTGCTACTGCATCAATCATATAAGAAATTAAATCTAACGAAAAATGAAAAAAAATTAGTTTGGAAACTGTCTGTCCCCAATGTTCAGGAGACCAATCAATAAATTTTTATAACCATGCACTGGTTGGCAAAAGTTTTACGACCCTTTAGCCAGAGTGCCTTCAATTCACAAAGCGTTCCTGCAACATAACATCAATAATTGTGTCATTTGTATCTCTGTCATCTGCATCTATCTATATCATATGACACAACAGTAGTTAGTTATGTTGGTTATATTAGTTATACCCCAATGTATGGTTTTTTATATCAGTAATTTCTTAATAAGTTTTCCAATAATACACAAATCAAGATTCTTAGACATATTACATTTCTAAAACATTTAAATGTGTGAATTCCATAAAATTATTAAATGTGTGTGTAGTTTGCAAATAGAGACGCCAGTCGAGATCGGCTGGCGCCTCGATTTACAAACTCCACGATCCACGTCCACTTTACGTCCAAAAAATTGGCTTAACCTCCTTGTATCATAATCTACGATTTTATCGTGATGTACATTTTTGCATCACTCGAATTATTATTGTCAAATAAATTTTAGAAATAAGAAATTAGATTTATTGTGGCTTTTGAAGTATTAACCTCGTTGTGAAAAAATTTAATTTTGAAGAAAAATATTTTAACTGTGTTTTGTGTTCCACAAGCAAATTACGTGGTACGTGGTTCGGTACGACCCGGGCACACAGCTCTGATTTTTATTCTAACCCAAAATAGTATCCCCATTATTACATTTTTGTAATGTAGTATAATTTTTTCCACCTCATTTGAGCCACAATTGATCACATTAATTTTTATATTTTTGTGGCACCTATGTTTCCCCTTCCAAAATTGTGATATATTTTTGCCAACCTGCCGTATTTTGAAGATTTCCCAACTACATACATATAAGCATTACAATTTTATTTTACCACACCTAAAAAGGTTTACGACCTTTAATAATTTAATTAAATATTTTGTCATTGAAAAAATGAAGAACTAAAAAGTTTATGGTAAAACCGTGTCTAGTAAATAAAACACACGTTTTTGTTAGTTTTTGTAAACGTAAAAGCTTTCACCTTATCGTTTCCATAATTAATCTTGTGTATTCATTTAGATAATATTTTCATCTCCGTTTCCTCTTTTAAATTCCTTTAAAAGCAACTCAACAAGCTTTTTCATTGCTAACAAATGTAAAACAGTAACTTTTTATTTATTTTTTTAAATTAAACGTGATAACGTGCACGTAGATTTATAAATTTATTGCTTTGGAATGAAACAAAACAATAAACTTTCTTATAAATCTAACGAAGAAGTTTATAGCATGTATCCTATTCATCTTGCTAATATTTTACGTAGAATTTAGATGTATTTACGGTAGCTATGGAGCTTTTAGATTTCCTTTGAGACTTTAAGAAATAGGATATCGTTTTGTTGTTGTCTTTGTTTTGTGAAACGATCTTCAATTTTTTTGCTCTTCTTCATAGATGGTAGACATACTTAAGAATTATTGAACTGTGAATGTCACCATTTAAATGCTATTCTCAGACTATTGAAATAATAAATTTAAAGAGATGCTTTAATCTAACAACCCAAGAAAAAATATTTATTAAACTAATAATACAAGCATCAAAGTTGTTGATAATATAAAGAATTTTTTTTGCACATAAAATTTAATCTCAAGGACATAATTTCCGTGCCTTTACTTTGCGTGTCCCATTATATTTTGTAAAATAAATTAAGTTCTCGTTTGATTATTCCTATTTACAAAGTACCAAAGAAGTAGGTTGAATGTTAATTAAATTCTATAGTAAAGTTTTTATGATTAAAAGACGTATAATTTCGAATTATTAATTGTAATTCTGTGAGCTTGTTAAGGTTCGTTTCGTTGTATTTTGAAATTAAATATGAAAGAAAAACGACTGGGTAGAAAACAACTGGGGTCTAAGTTACGTCAATATACATCGATTGTGTGTATCTGAATGCGTGAAGCTGGGTTTTATGATGATGTGAACTGGGGTTTCAGGATGTTCAGAATGGTGGATTGTGACTGATGTTTGACTGTTTCAGATGCACTTTATCTCACTGCTTGCGCAATATTTTTCGGTACGCACGGTTACTTTGATTTATTCTTATCACACAAAACAATAAAATCTTTTTTTACCATGAAATAAAACCAATAAAAAAAACCTATACAATATCGTTTATTAAATTGAATAAACCACTCAAACTTATTCAAAGATCTATAATTGACCTTTACTAACTTTATATATTGCTTTAATCCAAAATTAAATTTACTCAACATAAATTTTCTACAAAGTGACACCAAAATAATTGAACCGAATAAAAAGCAAAAATAAAAGCAAAAAGCGTCGAAAAAATGACATAAAAAGTTTGTATTTGTACTTTTATGTTGATAAAGAAGATTAAATTGATAGAATTCGCTAAAATATAGCGAGGATGGCAAAATTCTAATTATTCAAAATATTAAATAAAATATTTTAGGTTACACTTCTTTTGGCAATGTTCATATTTTATAAATTTGATATGTTTTGTTGATAACAAACAGTTGACAGCTGTGGAGGATTGCAACAATTAATATTACAGATGAATAAAAACGTTTTTATTTGAGTTCATGATTGTTAATGTTAGCGTGATTGATATATGACAAATGTTGAAATGGTAAACTTGTTATACAGGAGTTTTGTTTAGTTTATCCAACACTCGTTTTATTTTATTATTTTACTTCGGTTTTAAAAAAACCCCTTACCCCTACTTTTTTGGCGTTTCTCGACGTTTTAGGACCTACTGATTCTAAAAAAGCAAAAAAAAATATTAAGGTCTGTCTGACCGTCACAACCGACGAAATCTAGAAAACGGCTGGAGGGAATTCAAAAATTTTTATTCTAAAATTAGGTATACTCAATGGTAAGAGCCGAAAGGACGATGTGTTCGATAACTGTACCGGCAGTATGTCAAAAAAATCGTCAAGGGTGTCAAAACAAGGAAATTTGTATTTTTTTGCTTAAAAACGTTCGTTTTTAAGTGATACAAGTAGGAACATTGCATTTGGAGAAATCTTGATGGTCGGGATTGGTATGTGAGGCCAAAAACTAGATTATTGCATTATAAGTTTGTCAAAAAAATATTGTCAAGTGTGTCAAAAGAATGATTTTCATTTTTTTTAAACAATTTTTTGGGAAAAAATGAAATTAATTATTTGTATGATTTGAAATTTAATCGAACATGAAATTGAAATTGGAGAGGAAATTAATGATTTTGTTATAATTTTTGCAATATTTTAAGAATATTGGAAAAAGTTTCAATTTTTGATTTTGTTATAATTTTGCAATAGTTTTAGAAGTCTGAAAAAAGTTTCAATCTTTGATTTTGTTATACCTTTTTTGGAATTTTGGCAAATTTTTGGAATTTTGAAAAAAGTTTCAATTTTTGATTTTGTAAGAATTTTCGAAATATTTTTAGAGTTTTGAAAACGTTTAAATTTTTGATTTTATTATAATTTTTGGAATAATTTTGGGATTCGGAAAAAAGTTATGGTATATTTGATTTTGTTATAATTTTTGCGATATTTTTAGAATTTTGAAAAAAGTTTGTATTTTTGATTTTTTATAGTTTTTGCAATTTATATTTGATTTTGTTATAATTTTTGCGATATTTTTAGAATTTTGAAAAAAGTTTGTATTTTTGATTTTTTATAGTTTTTGCAATAGTTTTAGAATTTTGAAGAAAGTTACTTCGGTCTGAATTTGAATTTTTGGAATATTTTTGGAATTTTGAAAAAGTTTAAATTTTTTTTTTATAATTTTTGGAATTTTGGA
The DNA here is from genome assembly GCA_963693315.1 of Diogma glabrata. Lineage (NCBI taxonomy): Eukaryota > Metazoa > Arthropoda > Insecta > Diptera > Cylindrotomidae > Diogma > Diogma glabrata. The sequence goes on from OY856186.1 coordinate 256,612,695, forward strand.
AAAAGTTTGAATTTTTGGAATATTTTTAAGATTTTGAAAAAAATTCCGATTTTGTTATAATTTTTGAAATATTTTTAGAATCTTGAAAAAAGTTTGTATTTTGATTTTTTGCAATAATTTAAAATGTTTTGAATAAATTTGAATTTTTGATTTTGTAATATTTTCTGGAATCTTTTTAGAATTTTGAAAAAAAGTTTAAGTTTTTGATTTTATTATAATTTTTGGAATATTTTTGAATTTCTGAAAGAAATCTGAATTTTTGATTCTGTAATATTTCTCGAAACACTAAATGGAGAGGCTTTTGGGTAGTTTGCTGGGTGTATCATCTTTTCACTAAATTATGTTATTTTATTATCTGTTATAATTTTCCGGCAATGAATTGATGTTCCGTGTTTGTGTTGTTATAAATTTCTAAGCAGAGATAAAATACTTGCACTTTTACAAAGAGTTTTATGGTTAATATACATACATTGCTGCCGATTACTAAAAACAATGTCCTCATAAAAGTTTTATGCCGTAAACTATATCAAAATCCTTAACCAAAACCGAAATCTTGATATCTCAGAGCTGTGAGATTTCAGCCCCTTCATATTTTCACATTGAAATTATAAGGTGTGTTAAATGACGTTGTATGCTGAAATAATAAACAGATGTTCTTTGTTCTATTATTCAATGTATTGTCACATCTTCCCACTTACTTCAAATTGGCCTTACTTTCAATTCGTTAAGCGGAAAACAAAAGGAAAACTATACAACAAACAATATTCCTATCTAGAATATTAAATAGCTTCAATAACTTCAACGGTGGCTTGTAAAATTTACACAAAATAATACACAAAATTTCTATTAAATGTTATTTAACAGAAATTTTGTGTATTATTTTGTTCGCAGTATTTATACTGTAAATTTCTACAAGAAAGAATAAGACTTTAACCACAATTATATTTCATTTCACATTCCACATAAACTATTTCCACTATCGCAGTTTAATTTAATTTAACATCATCGCACGCAGTCTAATTTAAAATTATTTATCATTCTTCAAACGACTTTTCTTATATATATATTTCTGCCTAATTTTTCGAATATTCTAGGAAAATCTATTCTTTACAAAGAAAGCCTCAGAAATCTACGTAGTAATTTTCGATATATTTTTTGTCATGTTTTGAGTCTATTTCTTAGAAACAATGTGAAGTTGATTTTATTTTTGAAATATTGTATATCGAAAATTGAGGTAGAATGCAATTCTGTTTTGTATTTCATTACGTTTATGTAGAATCGTAACAGTATAATAAGCAAAATGCAAACAGCATTAATGCCTATAATTCCACAGTTTTAAAGTTTCTATGAAAGCTAAAAGGTTGTCCCAAACAATTATTTTTGAGCAAAAACGTCAGAATGTTAAAACGGCAAAAAATAATCCACACGTTTTATCCATATTTAAGTTCTATTTTGATTGGAACGCTGAAAATCGCAAAGGTGCATAAATCAAGTAGTTTAAAAGAGAAGCGGCTGACACATTAAAATAATCGAAAAACCTTTTTTGAAGTGATTAATAAAAAGAACTAAACATAATCTGAAAAGCTTCGTTGCGAGATATCGTCGGTCGTTTTTCCGACTGTAGTTTGTGCTGCATACAAAATTGTTTATTGAAGCTTTTAACACCCAGCTTGTATGTTCAATGGCATCTTTGAAAGGTTGTCATCCTCTTTTATGTTTTCTGCCACTATTTTTTTCAATTTATTTCTACGTTATCATCTGCTTTGTCTGCAGAAGGTGCTTGAACATTGACAATCGTTACATTAAATTTTTGAGTGTGGATTCTTAGTGTGCATATCTGCAAATAAATTGGACAGAGGTCAATGACATATTGGCTCACGCGACGAAATATGAGAAAGCGAACCCTAAATACGCCGTTTTGATGACCGCAATCGTAAAGTGTATTCTTTCACTGTGGATTCCACTTCCAGGCTGTTGTAATGCCACTATATCTATAGTATCTGCTTGTTTGTGAGTTTTTAGAGATCACCTTCTTAGGCCTTCTTAGATTTAGTTCCCATTTTTAAATTGTAATTTAAGTACAGTATCTGAGGTCGTTCTTGTTATGAGTCCAAGTAAGCGGATAAGGAGAAATTAACCCTTCGTCAACCCCAAATTTTCGTTAGTGTGTTGTACGCAACACGGGCTTCTCACACCTAGATAGCAAGGGGGCATACCTTCAGCATGGCAAGGGTTTAAATTTAAACGTTTAGCGCGGTAGCAAAAAAAGAAATTTTGTGTGAGATTCGCTAAATTAAAAGTTCGGAATGATTTGAGGAATCTCTGCAGGAGCTAGATCGAACTCGCTTTCAAGTTAAGAACACTAATACTTACTTCAATAAGCCTTTTTAATATAAATTTTAACCTATAGATAACAAAACAAAATGTTAACTTTATATCCTGCTGCCTGTTCTATTACACGGTGCTCCATTAAGTCCCGTAGTACAGACATAGATTGTACAGTCCTACATAATAAGGTAATATCCCTCCGTTTCCTTTCCACTTGGTTATTAATGGTTACTTTGTTATAGCGTGATGACGTGATGATGTAAAACTTTTAGAAATATCTATTCAGCTACTAATAAATGTATATTCGTCTTCTATAACCATACGTAAACTAATGACAACATTTCCACCATTTCTATTCCGTTGCAAATATTTTCTTCATAAAATTCTATTTCGGTTTCAATTTAGTACAATTAAATCACCAACAATTTTTGCTTTAGATCAATAAGTTGAGTTTTCCTTTTATTTACAAATTATTTATTTTTACATCCAAACAATAGAATAGTACAGTAGCCCCATCGGTATTCGGTACATCGTGAAATAGAAATTGAGAAATAAATTATAGCAATTTTTCAGAACTAGATTTCCGTGCCGCGGGAAATAACCAATTCGTATTAGAATAGTAGATTCTTGCATGAGTTTAGAATGGTGGCAATTCTTCACGAGGATAAAGTTTCACGGAACGAGCGAAGCGAGTGGAGGGAATCATCCGAGTGAAGAATTGTCATCATCTTATGCGAATACAAGATGTTATTTTATCCGCGACTGCAAAATATTTCGAATAATTTCCAGTTTGCCTGCTAAAGTTTTTATCACCATATTGAATACATCATAGACAGCATAGAAAAACAAAACAATTGACATAACGAAAAATGTTGAATTTTATGTATGTTATAATTTATAATTTATAATTTAATTTATAATTTATGTATGTATTGTTCTCGTTTTAACCTTTTGATATTACTATACCAACAAATGTTAAGATTAGATTTTGTTAGGGGAATCTTTAATAAACTATAGAACTCTTGAAGAATGTAACGATCGCGTTACATTTTACAAGTGAGAATATACAACATTACAATGGAACACATATATACATGGAAAGCATATATTCTATAGCACTCGTGGATAAAATATTTCTTTATATTCATTTATTGTACTTTTTTTCTCAATTCCTAATGCCCAGGAAAATTCCGGAATAGACGTACAGTTTATTTTCAAGTTTAATGGCATATTTTTCTGTTTTTACTCTACTATTAAAAACAATTACAATTACAGAAAGGTTGTACTGACTTGTCATCACTTTGACTACAACAGAATTGAATTTTATCTTTGACCGACCTCGATATATGACCTCAACCTCTTCAGTTGTTCGGATTTTTTTCGATTTGCCCCAGTTCGGTTGCATATCTAGCATTAAAAAACAAAAATTTGATTAAGCATCGTGAAAATTTAATTGCCGACTGGACGAAAGAAATATATATATATATATATATATATATATATATATATATATATATATATATATATATATATATATATATATATATATATATATATATATATATATATATATATATATATATATATATATATATATATATATATATATATATATATATATATATATATATATATATATATGTTGTTGTTGGATTTCTTGGGCGTTATTTTATTTGATTAAAAAAAATTTTTTCTTTGGTATATAGCCCTTTTTATTGTTTTAATTTTTTTATTATTTTAGCATTTTACGTTTCGTTGGAGTTCCCAACATTTTCAAAAATCTAAAAAAAATCACAAAACTTCGATTACATTATTTTTCAAAAGAAGATTACGTATAGAAATTATTATACAAGAACAATTATTTCAATTTTTCAAAAAAAATTAAATTTTTTACCTCATTTTTCTTTTCCATTTTTTAAAAAAATTAAAATCGTCAAAACATTTACAAAAACACAATAAATTTAAAAAAAACTTAAAACCGAAAAACTAAACACTATTTATAAGATTTGTCAAAATTTAAAATAATTTAAAAAAATTTTTCTATTAAAATTAAGTATAAAATTTTCTAGTTTAAAATAATATAAATATAAGACAACATAATTAGGACACGGAACTTATATTTTGAAACAAGAATTATTAATTAAAAGGAGAAGAAAAATGATAATTTTATTTTTATTAAAACCGGACTTATTTTTTTTTTTTTTTTTTGGAAAAAAAAAGACAAACACAAGTAAGAAATAGTTATTCATAAAAAAAGACAAGCTTTATAACAGGGACGCAGCAAACAAAGTTGAGCACAACTCTCGATGAATCGAATATTTAGTTTGTAAATGTAAATCAGATTCTCGTTTATTATATCAAGTTATCATAAATGCTTTGCAGATACTCCGAATCTTTCTGTATATTGATTGATTTATGTTTTTTTTGGCTTTTTCTTATCAATATCATTTCCATGATTCTGCGTTTATGAAAACTTGGTTCTTTTGCAAGAATTTTAACATTGTCTTTCAGGCAAATTTGGTGTTTTGTATTCATCAGATGTGAAGAGAGGGCACTTTTCGATACTGTGGGATCATTGTTGTTGGACCCATTGATGTGTTCACTTATTCTTTTCTTTAAGTACTGGTTAGTATTACCCACATACTCTGACAAGCATGAACATGTGACTTGGTATACCAGATTGGATTGTTGATCCAAGGGGACTTTATCCTTCAGATTCGAAAAGAGTGTCTCCAGAGATAGATTTGATCTTCCCACTGTCTTTATATTGTATCGACTCAACAAAGCACGTATTTTCTCAAACAGATTTTTAATATATGGTATAGATACATATTTTTCATCTGGAATTCTTATCCTTTTGTTTTCTTGGCCCTGTGTATGTTTAAAAATGCTACTCTTTATTATTTTTGTAACTAAATCCAAAATCTTTAGTTACAAAAATAATAATTTTGGATAATAATTTTGGATATCCAAAATCTTTAGTTACAAAAATAATAAAGAGTAGCATTTTTAAACATACACAGGGCCAAGAAAACAAAAGGATAAGAATTCCAGATGAAAAATATGTATCTATACCATATATTAAAAATCTGTTTGAGAAAATACGTGCTTTGTTGAGTCGATACAATATAAAGACAGTGGGAAGATCAAATCTATCTCTGGAGACACTCTTTTCGAATCTGAAGGATAAAGTCCCCTTGGATCAACAATCCAATCTGGTATACCAAGTCACATGTTCATGCTTGTCAGAGTATGTGGGTAATACTAACCAGTACTTAAAGAAAAGAATAAGTGAACACATCAATGGGTCCAACAACAATGATCCCACAGTATCGAAAAGTGCCCTCTCTTCACATCTGATGAATACAAAACACCAAATTTGCCTGAAAGACAATGTTAAAATTCTTGCAAAAGAACCAAGTTTTCATAAACGCAGAATCATGGAAATGATATTGATAAGAAAAAGCCAAAAAAAAACATAAATCAATCAATATACAGAAAGATTCGGAGTATCTGCAAAGCATTTATGATAACTTGATATAATAAACGAGAATCTGATTTACATTTACAAACTAAATATTCGATTCATCGAGAGTTGTGCTCAACTTTGTTTGCTGCGTCCCTGTTATAAAGCTTGTCTTTTTTTATGAATAACTATTTCTTACTTGTGTTTGTCTTTTTTTTTCCAAAAAAAAAAAAAAAATAAGTCCGGTTTTAATAAAAATAAAATTATCATTTTTCTTCTCCTTTTAATTAATAATTCTTGTTTCAAAATATAAGTTCCGTGTCTTAATTGTGTTGTCTTATATTTATATTATTTTAAACTAGAAAATTTTATACTTAATTTTAATAGAAAAATTTTTTTAAATTATTTTAAATTTTGACAAATCTTATAAATAGTGTTTAGTTTTTCGGTTTTAAGTTTTTTTTAAATTTATTGTGTTTTTGTAAATGTTTTGACGATTTTAATTTTTTTAAAAAAGTGAAAAGAAAAATGAGGTAAAAAATTTAATTTTTTTTGAAAAATTGAAATAATTGTTCTTGTATAATAATTTCTATACGTAATCTTCTTTTGAAAAATAATGTAATCGAAGTTTTGTGATTTTTTTTAGATTTTTGAAAATGTTGGGAACTCCAACGAAACGTAAAATGCTAAAATAATAAAAAAATTAAAACAATAAAAAGGGCTATATACCAAAGAAAAAATTTTTTTTAATCATATATATATATATATATATATATATATATATATATATATATATATATATATATATATATATATATATATATATATATATATATATATATATATATATATATATATATATATATATATATATATATATATATATATATATATATATATATATATATATATATATATATATATATATATATATATATATATATATATATATATATATATATATATGGGTAGCTCTACAAACATAGGAATTTTGGACGGCTCTGCTTATTTCGTATATTAATATGAAAAAAAAAAATTTTTTTTTACATGAAATTTGTAAACCTTAACTATGTCTAGCTGGTCACCCAAAATAAACCCGTTTCGAAATATATGTCTTAGAAAAAAAATTATTCAAAACGTCAAATTATCAGTTCCCTGGCGTGTCCCACCTTGAAATTCAAAGCTGGTAAACTAAATAATCAATGATTCTAAGTGTGTAGAGACAAATTTACTCTGTATTAATAACTTTGAATAATGATGCTTTAATAATGTGTAAATAATCATAACATTACTCTATATTTCATATTAGATATATCCTATTAAAGTTTGTCCCACCAATTTGTTATTATTCGCCTGTCCAATCAAAACACATTGAAAATATTGGAAATTCATATTTCTATCAAGTTATCGCTCGTCACAGGAATTAATTAAAGTTCAATAAATATATTATTGCAAGTGTTTTATTTAGTCCGAGGTTTTATCATTCAAAACAGTCATCATTAGTAGCAAGATCGTGTGTTGTCCAGTCAAATTATCAGTCCCCTGGCAAGTATTTTCGTAAAAAGTATTTTAATTACAGGTAATTTTGTAATTTTATACGTCGTGAATATGTATTGCCTTGGTATAGAATCCGTTTATTTTTTTTTTTAGACGTAATTTTGTCATTTTTAAGCGAAATACTGATAAATTATCAGTCCCCTGTTCTCAGTCCCCTGTTCTCAGTCCCCTGGAAGATTTAAAAGCAGGCAAACTTAGATAAATTTTTATTTCGTATTTTGAGATAATATTGAGATAATTTCAGTTAATTTAGGATTAAGAAGGATATTTTTTAATTTTGGCTCTTGCATTTTTTTGTTTTTTTTTTGTTTTTTTTTTTTTTTTTGACTGGCCACATTCAGAATAGTTGAAAGAACGTCATCAACTTTAACGAAAACTAGTTGCCAGAACTTATACGCAAAAAAAATGTCGTGCCGTAATTAGCTCCATTTTCTTCCTTCGTGTGTAGAACTACCCATATATATATATATATATATATATATATATATATATATATATATATATATATATATATATATATATATATATATATATATATATATATATATATATATATATATATATATATATATATATATATATATATATATATATATATATATATATATATATATATATATATATATATATATATATATATATATATATATATATATATATATATATATATATATATATATATATATATATATATATATATATATATATATATATATATATATATATATATATATATATATATATATATATATATATATATATATATATATATATATATATATATATATATATATATATATATATATATATATATATATATATATATATATATATAGAAGTCGATCAACTAGAGAATTGACAGATATCAAATCCATTTGTTAAGTACAAATTACGTAAGTAGAAAATAATTACCAAACTCGTAGGTGCAACTTCAAAAATACACCTGAAGTTCCAAGCAATTCTGCTTGGTTAGTTTACCCCGACTAATCACAGTTGATTGAGAGAAAGATGGCAGAAAAAAAACAATTAATTCAAGAGGTTTGGATATAGTAAAACTTTAAATTTCCAATATTATAGTTTTTCATTTCTTTTTAGGATTTATATTTTATATTCATTTTGTGAATTGAACTCGAGGGAAAAACGTAAAAGGTCCTCGTAAAAGGACTGATTTTTCTGAGAAGCATCCAAGACCTCACAGAGAAGCAGAAAAAATTCTTGAGTCGCAACTCCCACAGGTTCAGTTGGACATACCAGAATCAGATGCGTACGTCTTTTGGATTATAAATACCAATCCGCTCAACTAACGAATTTCCTACTAACAAGAGAACCTTGACTTCAATGAATTTAGCGGATAACTTGTTTAGCGCCATCGCTTAAGATGTGGTTTTTATACAATGTCTCCCACTTTGAAATTCGGAATTCTAGACCGTAGGTTGTATCGTTGCGCTGATTTGAAATAGGCTTTAGCTAAACCGTCTTTCAAGCGTTGTCGAATCTGAACTAGTTGATCGGGAGAATATATACTTCTTCCAATTGTTCCTCCATACTCCGTAAATTTTTCAAAAGTACATAGGTTGAACCATATACAGTCCGAATAGGGCATAATAAGGGAAACAATTAATAAAAGAGTGAACCATATAACCCAATGCACTGTTGATTTGTGTCAGTTGTTGATCCCAGATAGCATGTTGACCCTTAATATACGATCGAATTCCAGTTAAGACGCTTTGATTAACCCGTTCCGTCGCGTTTGTACGATTGTAAAGCTGTTTTGAAATTTTTGACACCATGTTTCGTAAAAATATCCTTAAAGAATTTTGAAGCTAATCGAGTTCCATTGTCTGAGACTATTGTCTCTAAACAATCAAAAGTCAAAAACACCTGTGATTCTAACAGCATACAGATGGGATCAGTAGTTATTTTTCTAAGTGGAAAAAGAAAGGCAAATTTAGTTAAATGATCAAGGACCATGTGGATCACAATATTTCCCGCTCTAGATCGGGATACCGACCTAGGATGTCCACATAAAATTTTTGTAGTGGATGCTTGGATTGACTTGCGGTGACCATCGATGCTCTAAGGGTTTGATTAGTCGACTTTATTTCCTTGCAAGTTTTATATTTTGAAAGATGGGATTGAACTTGAGATAGCATCCTGGACGACGAAAAAGAAACGTTGCAAACGATGCAGGGTTTTTCCTACGCAGCATAAGCTGAAGTAGGGAGGTCATGCGTCCTTGCTATTAACTCAGAGCTTCTAATTCTCACCTTCTACACAAGGAAAAAAGTTGACTCTTTTATAAATTTTTCCGTTCATCAGCCGCAAGTCAGGTAGAGACGTCCCACAATCCTTAACAATTTGTACCAATATCAGATAGCCAGGAGAATAAAACGCAGAAGAACGGACGTCTAGGTCGCTTGTATCAGGCACTGCATTCTGGGATCCTTTTCTATATTTTATATCGAAGGTGTATCCCTGAGTTTGAAGTTCCATCTTGCTAAAGGGCCAGATAGGTCTCGTTGTTGCATTCGATGCATGGTCAGTAATGAGCGTAAAGGAATATCCTCAGATATAAACCCCAAATTTTGCCCCGCTGTAATTTCGTTGCACCGAGTTCAACTTGTTGGACATGAAGGCCACAGAATATTCTGCACCATCATCGTCCGTTTGTCCGCAGCCTATCCCATTATTAGTAGCATCATATTGCACTTGAAACGGCTTTGATAAATCAGGGTTGGCTAGCAACGGCGCTGATGTTAACGTTCTATTGATTGGCAAAAAAGCCTAACCACCTTCCTCTGTCCACCAAAATTTCTTATGAACGACCTGAAACAGCAAACGTGATTTTCTCTCGAGAAAATAAATCCATGGTAATTTGTCAGAAATCAAGACTAGATATATAATGTGATTTGTTTAACCGACATAGAATTCATTCAATTTTCGGTAAAGGGTGGGCTAAAGGTTTCGTGACAGGGTTCACTTTCCTTGAGTTTAAACAGAACTGAATTTTTCATAGGTTACGCACTAGGACTATCGGTGATGACCAGGAGCTTGAAGAAGTCTCACACCATAATATGGTATCTTTAAAAATTTGTTGCCCTAATCAAACTTTGTTTGTTTTTGGATTGTATCGTTCTCCTAATTCACCTGAGAACATTAATTTATTTCATGATCTGTCTGAAAAGATAGATAGGTTAGCTCAGTATCCTAATGCTAAGTTTATTCTTCTAGGGGACTTTAATGTTCATAATAAAGGATGGCTCATACACAGCTCCTCTACTGATGAGATAGGTAAACAGGCTGAGCTCTTTGCTCTTTATCATAATTTCACTCAGATAATAGACCAGCCTACCAGAGTTCCTGATATTCCTGGACAAAGTAGCAACTTACTTGACTTATTTTTGACAAATGATCCATGCTTAGTACAATTTAAAGTATCAGAGCCTTTAGGTGGGTCAGATCATAATTTGATCTCCACTAAATTAAATATACAAATTCCTAAACAATTTAAAGCGAATCCCCGTCTTGTTTGGGATTACAAAGCGGCGGATTGTCAAGGACTTAAAATCTTCTTCAAATGCTTTACTTGGAAACATAGTTGTCTTACTGGCCAAGATCCAAACATTGCTGCTATTAATTTTTCTGAAATTATAGGTGAAGGCATGCGTAGATTTATTCCTAATAAATTGATCATTCCGAAGGTTGACCTATGGCTTTCGAGTAAATGCAAAAAAGCAATTAAAGCTAAAAAAAAGGCTTTTCGAAAGTTTTTCCAAAACAAAACTGATGAAAACCTTAGAGAGTATCGAAAAGAGAGGAATTTATGTAGAAAACTAATAGATGGAGAGAAAAATCTATTTAATTTGAAAAAAGCTTCTAAATTTGCTGAGCACCCAACTGGATCGCGTAACTTCTTTAAAGCCGCTAAGACTATCCAAGGCAATTTCTGTAAATCTTCTCTTCCTCCTCTTATTGATAGAAATATACCTATTATTGACCCAAAAGAAAAGGCTAATTTGCTAGGACATATTTTTTCTATAAATTCTACCTTAATCGAACCCAATTTCCAACCTAGACCTATTCCTAAAGCATCGCTCAAAATGAAGCGAATAATTTTTCGTAAAAACATTATTCGAAAAATGCTTTTACAAATTAATACCAACAAGGCATCTGGGCCTGATAATATTCCTCCAATTATATTTAAACGTTTGCTAGGGAGCTAGCACCTATCCTCACTAAAATATTTTATTTGTCTTATAAGAAAGGAATTTTTCCTGTAATATGGAAAATTGCTAGTGTACAGCCAGTAGCAAAAAAGGGTAGCAAAACTGACCCATCCAATTACAGACCCATTTCAATTTTGTCAGTAGTGTCTAAAGTTTTTGAGAAATATATAAATTTTAATTTAATGAGCTTCTTAGAGTCTTCCAAATTACTTAATGAAAGACAATACGGCTTCCGAAAAGGAAGAGCAACAGGAGATTTGCTTTCGTTTGTTACTCATCTTTGGAACAGATCCCTTGAAAACTTTGGTGAGACTTTCGGTGTTGCTCTTGATATTTCCAAAGCATTTGACAATGTTTGGCACAAAAATCTTATATGCAAGTTGAGATGTTATGGTTTAGATGAGCCACTAATTTCCTGGATACAAAGCTTTATATCTGAGCGAAAATTTCGAGTCAATGTTGACGGTATTTCATCGGATGTATTTTCGACTAATGCAGGCGTTCCTCAAGGTTCCGCTTTGTCCCCAACTCTTTTTCTTATCTATATTAATGACTTGTTGGTTTCAACAATTAATCCTATCCATAGTTTTGCTGATGATAGCACTCTTCATGCATCTCATGTTGCACCTAGATCGTATTCGCCTTTAGCGCTTAATAACTGTAGATCAAATTTGATAGATTCATTAAACGTTGATCTTAAAACTATCTTTGATTGGGGTGCCGTGTTACTAACAGTGTTGAATTCAATACGTCCAAAACACAAGTTTGCCATTTTTCAAGATTATCAACACCTAACCCTTTTCCATTGAAGTTTGATTCCAACGTTTTGATAGAGAAAGAGTCCGTGAAACTTCTAGGAGTTGAGGTTGAAAATAATATGAAATGGAATTCTCATGTTTTTACCCTAGCAAAAAGCGCTGTTCAAAAATTGGGGTTTTTGGGACGATGTCGTAAGTTTTTCAGTAGCGAACAACTTCTTTTAATATACAAATCTTTTATACGTCCCTGCATGGAATATTGTTCTCACATATGGGGTGGAGCATACTTATGTAGTTTGAAGTGTCTTGATTCTGTACAGCGGAGAGCAGTTTAATTGATTGGTAACTCAAATCTTACTAATGACCTTGATTCCTTGCAGCATAGAAGAAATGTTGCTGATTTGACGATTTTCTACAAATATTTCATGGATGAACGGGTTTCTGAAGAGATCAAATCGATTTTACCTAAGTCTGCAAACCTATCGCGTCATACCAGAGCATCGGTAGCGGCCCATCCTTTTACGGTTCAAATAATTAGATGTAGAACTGTAGCCTTCCAGCGCGACTTTTTCAACAGAGTCTCCCATCTCTGGAATTCATTACCTTCGTGGGTTTTCCCTGATAACTTTAACCCGCAAAAGTTCAAAGTCGGCGTTCATAAATTTCTAAAAGAAACTTAATTCTCAACTGATTATAATCCCTAGTTGGCATGGTATCTTCGGATATTCAGAGACGTTAATGTATAATTAATTATATTAACACTAAACATGATTAACTTCCAATAAAAAAAAAAAAAAAAAAAAAATTATTCCAAGAGAAATCGTGAGAAAAATCAATGACGTGTTCCAATAAATCGGTTTTTCGCAATCCCAGCTTCGAGAAGGATGGCAGGCGTTGGTTAACATCTTCTAGCCTTTGTTGTTCAACTGTTGTCAAACTGGAAAATAAAGGTTTATTGATTCCTATCGTAAACCGTTGTAGTGAAGGTTGATATAATTTAAAAAGTTTGAAAAAATCGATACACAAATATAAATTTTGTGCAAGGAATGGGACTACCATCAACTCAATATTTTACTTCGGTCTGAAAGACCTAAGTATTACATTAATGAGCTCAAAGTGAAATTCTTACCCCCACTTTTTTTGGCATTTCTCGAAGTTTAAGGACCTACTGATTCTAAAAAAGCAAAAAAAAATGTATGTCTGTCTGTCGGCCGTCCGGCCGTCCGTCATTACCTACTCTGCAGGGAAAACGGCTGGAGGGATTTCAAATTTTTTTTTTTCTAAAATAGGTATTCACAAGGGACAGGTCCGAAAGGACGCTATGTGTGTCAAAAATAGCAAATTTTCATATTTTTGGCTTAAAAAACGTTCATTTTAAGTGATTACGAGTAGGAACATTAAATTTGGAGAAATCTTGATGGTCAGGATTGGTATGTGAGATCAAAAACTAGATTATTGTATTATAAGTTTGTCAAAAAAATGTTGTCAAGTGTGTCAAAAGAAAGATTTTTATTTATTTTTTTACCTAATTTTTTGGAAAAAAAAATAAAATTAGTTGTTTGTTTGAAATGAAGTTTTATTATTACTATTGAGAATTATGGCATTATAAGTTTGTCAAAAAAATGTTGTCAAGTGTGTTAAAAGATTTTTATTTATTTTTTTACCCCATTTTTTGGAAAAAAATAAAATTGTTTCTTTGAAATGAAATTTTATGATGATTATTGAGAATTATGGCATTATAAGTTTGTCAAAAAATGTTGTCAAGTGTGTCAAAAGAAAGGTTTTTATTTACTTTTTACCCAATCTTTTTAGAAAAAAATAAAATTAATAGTTTGTATGACATGATATTTTATTATTATTATAGAGAATTATGGCATTATAAGTTTGTCAAAAAATAATGTCAAGTGTGTCAAAAAATGATTTCATTTATTTTTGTAGCCAATTTTTTGGAAAAAAAAAATGTAGCTGTTTTTATGACGTAAATGTAATTTAAAATGAAATTGGACATGGAAATTTTTGAATTTGTTATAGTTTTTGAAATATTTTTGGAATTTTGAAAAAGTTTGTATTTCTGATTTTGTAAGAATTTTTGCAATATTTTAAGAATTTCGGCAAAAGTTTTAATTTTTGATTTTGTAAGAATTTTTGGAATATTTTTAGAATTTTGAAAAATTTTTAATTTTTGATTTTATTATAATTTTTGGAATTTTGAAAAAAATTTTCTTTTTTTGATTTTGTAATAATTTTTGCAATATTTTTAGAATTTTGGAGAAAGTTTGAATTTTTAAGAATTTTTGAAATATTATTGGAATTTAGAAAAAATTTATAGGTATATTTGATTTTATTCTAATTTTTGAATTTTGAAAAAGTTTGATTTTATTTAATTTAACAATATTTTTGGGATTTTGATTATAATTTTCCGGCAACGTATTGATGTTTCGTGTTAGTTTTGTAATAAATTTCTAAACAGAGATAAAAAAATGCATGTGCTTTAACAAAGAGTTATGTTTGATATACATCGCTGCCCAAAACTAAAAACCTTGTCCTCATAAAAGTTTTTTGCCGAAAACTATATCAAATTCCTTAACCCAGACCGAAGTCTTGATATCTCAGAGCTGTGAGATTTCAGTCCCTCCATATTTTCGTAATTACGTTGAAGGAGATTTTCGTGGAAAAATACCCATAGATAGCTTGACCTTTCCCATCTGCAGTGTTAATGGGTTCATTAGATAAAGTTAGAAGTTAAGGTGTTTTCAAAATTAATTTCAAACTTATCGAAGCGCCACAGTCAAGGAGACCTATTCGATTTCTACACAGAATTTTGACCTCAGCATAAGGACACGGATCATTTCTGACCGATACTAGAGCGGATAAAAAAGAAGTTATTTAACGACCGATGAATCTTTCTATACTTTATTTATCTGTTAATCGAACGAACTCGTCGTTGACTTCTTGTACATAGGTTTAGAGCTTCTATTTTTAGTCGCTGTTTTGGAGCCAGGTATTCCTGAAGGGGTTGCTGAGGTGGTTTCATGATATGTAGTTGAACTGCTGCAGGTTGTAATGCCGAATCATAGCTCCTTTTTTGAGTCGGTTGAATTGATTCCTCAATGTGATTGTGTAGTTGACCCAGCGAATCCACTGCTTTGTTTGGGTGAACTTTGTCTAAAAAGTGGGATGACGAGCTTGGTATAATACCAAATCGCATTGGGTGGGAAACATTTCTGTTATTTCTGGGAGCGTGTATCTTTGTTGACCATGCTTCCTTTCACGTTAAAAGCACAATAATTGCACTTAAACAAATACGTATCGTTTTTCCCGTACCCGAAGCAGAAGAGTCTCAAGGCGTTCTGATGTTGAGGATTTCCGAAAAACTTTTTACACGTTTGTATAGTGAATCACTTGATCCAACAGAAACGCTCACTCTAAATGGTTTCTAACATGGAGAATATACGCTTGAGTTGTATTTGGTTTTAAGGCGTCGAGGACTCATCGTGATATAGCATTATTGAATGTAAGCAGTATTTACTTTGCCCCTCTTCACTATACCTGCCTAATTCTGTAAGCGTTACCCAGGTAGCACGGCATGGAGTTAGAATTTCGGATTTCGTTATCCTAGTAGAATATGTGTTCCGCCAAATTTTATTTTTTATTGTTAGCTTGATCTAATAAGGTGTACTAATCACACGGCTTAGTTTGGTCTTGGGCGTGTTCTACGATCCAAAAAATATAAATTCAGGTAAACGGTGACGTTACGAAAAATGGAATTTTCTCTGTAGAAGGAGCTAGTAAGCTTAGCAAAGTTCTTTAATTGAGCATAACAACCCTCAAAAGGTAAAATTATTTAATTGTGTCGATAATTTTATGATAAGTTGAAACAAGAACAAACATTTTGATTTCAATATAAAAATGAAAGTTGTATTGAGTTAAGTTAGAATTAAACAAAAACTTTGTTTATCGTCGTAACGTTATTTATTTATCAGTATACCCTCATAATATATAAAATTTCTTTTATAAGAAAACTGTTCGTATAATATCGATTTCCGTCGAACCGTAATTCCAAAGACTATTATGTATTTTTATTGCAAATCAGTATAATAAAACTTAATTAAATTAGGAGAGTTGATAGTTTTTTTTTAACAATGAAATCGAGAACATTATTGATTAAGCTGTTTAAAATGATAATTGATTTTATAATCAATTGGAAAACTTTTTACGAGACAAACTTAAGTTGTTTTAATCTACTTTTGAACAGAAAAAATATAATTTATGTGAATAGTTTTGAGCACTAATGCAGTGAAGGAATCACATAAATACATAATTACAATTCGACGTCAATAAATAATTCTGTTTCATCCAGTGGAGAGGGTTTGGTTTATATTAATATACTAAACATATTAAACGGTTAAACGTGTCTTTGGTTAAACGTGTCTGCCAAAGGAATTGAACTCGTCAGTTGGCACTGATGAGGTTACGAGTTCGAATCCCAACCGAAACACGTAAAAGAGAGAAACAGAGTTTTTTTCTGAGATATTTCCAACCATACCTTTGAATTGGAAAAAATTCAAATTAATTCCATAGTTACTTGAGTTTAATTGCTCACAAAATCCTGAACATATTAATATACTTTAAATTAATATATATTCAAACATATATTAATACATATATTAAAAAAAAGTAAATGTGTAAATAAAGAAATTTGTAGCCACAGGGTTGGAGGTGAGACATTAGGGATTATATATATTAGACTGGTCGTTAAAAATTTAATTTTCTCAGATGTCCCATAAAAAATTTTTTTTGGTAAAAAACTCAAGGGTATTTCATTTTTTAACGTGCCGCAAAATCATCGAAGTTGAGCTTTTGATAAAATTGTAGATTTTTTAAATATCTCATAAAATATACAAATTTAAAAAAAAAATCGTTGCAACAATTTTGTTCTCTACAAAAAAACCTAAAAAAAAAAAAAAAAAAAAAAAAAAAAAAAAAAAAAAAAAAAAAAAAAAAAAAAAAAAAAAAAAAAAAAAAAAAAAAAAAAAGCATGACATGCAAGGATGACGAAAAAGTACTAATTTTCTTCTTTATTGTGGAATTAAAAATTATAAAAATATATAAATAAACCCCAAATCAAAACTTAAAGCAATATATCTACTAAGTAAATTAATAAACAAAATATTAAAGAGAAAAAATTAAATAATAAAATATTGAATGTTGTTTATGGTTGAACATCATAGAAAATTAACCTTTCTTTCATGAACCTTTTTATATCTTTCTCGCTGCATAGTATACTGCTATATAGTAGGGATTGCTTACGAGTTTAGTTTGAAACAAAGTGTGACATAGAAACGTAAAGAATAATGATAATATTTACTATTTTAATTGAATGAATTTGTTTATAAATAAATAAATAAATAAGAAACTTTTATTTTAGTTTAGTTGAAGATTGCGTTTAGTGAAGATCGTTTCTGATGATGGGTTGAGATGTTTAGACTATTGAACGTTGATACGAATAAAATTGTATGTAAGACCCAAATTTTAATGCGCATAACGTGTAAGCAGATTGTTAATTGTTCATTGTTGTTTAATCAATGATTAATGATCTATTTCAAGGAGCACTGAATGTATAACTCTAATGCTATAACCATTTGGTTTCAAGAATTTTCGAAAATATATTCAAAAATATATTAAAAAAATCAAATAAATTATATAATACAATAAACATATGTCAGAAGTTTATTCAAATTTATATGCTATAATTCAATTTATTTTTTTCTTCATTCGAATTTTATTTATAATCAACCCCATTCTTCGTCATCTATTCTCCCTTCTTAAGATTAGATCAATTTTCCTTTTGAATCTTTTATTTTATTATTATTATTTTATTTATTTCATTTTTGGGAATGTAAGTATACGAAATATACAATATATAAGTGTAAAAATAAATCCTTCAACTTTTGTTTTGTTTTTGTTTTTAAAGTTTACTTTTCTTTTGTTTTAAATTTTAAGATGATTTTCGGTTCACTTCAGAGCTATTTTTCTTAACACCACTGAAGAAAATGTGTGTTTTTTTTTCAAAGGAATAAATTGCTTGAAACAAATGAAGCAAAATAAATTGAAAGATAAGGTTTTGAGTTTGTAAAAAGAAGATTGTACGGATTGTATTATTATGGTAGCTTGTTTTGTTTAATTTACTGTAATCTGTTTTTGAGGTATATAGGGTCATCCAGGCTCAACAAACATTTACAACATGATTTGAAATTTAGGTTTAAGATCAATGAGTTTATTGGAGAGCTCCAAACAGTAATTACTATTTCAATACAATGTCTTATAATGGGTGAAGCGAACCGAACCAAACCCTATTTGTTATCGTATATCTGTTAACACTTTCTTCACAAGCTATCAAAATTGATAAAGGGTGAAAGTTGAGAAGATCTGATAGTTCCGATGATATAGAGATTAATAAAGCAAATTGAAATTGAAAATCTAATACTTCTCTAGGTGGAAATAGTTATCAAATATGACTGCTTTTAATTTACGGGATGCAAATTTTTTAACAGATAAATATGACGATCGATTGTTAAGACTTGTGTATGAGTCACTGATTGTGGGTGAACAGGATAACTTTTATCAAATAATCCAAGATTTACAAATATTTTCCCTGTTTTCAATAGCTCAAAAAATTCAAATTTTCAAAGTTCCACAACGTTCTTGGGTGTATTGCAAGACAAATAATCATTCTGTCAGTCATTGTTATGCCAAGAAAAACGTCTTTGAAATTCACGCTATAAATGCAACATATAGTAATCAAAGGAGGGTACAGGAAAACTTGAAACGATTAGAAGCGTCGAACCCTCCTCGTTGAGTCAGGGAGTTAAGAAATCAGAGTGTTTAACTCTAGTTCAAAATAAGGTGTTTTTTTTAATGTATCAAATCATCATAGTTATTAGTCATTAGATTGGTTAAATAAAATAATACAGTTCCAGAGTTTTAGGAAACAATTCCCTTAAAGCTAATAAATGCAAATTGAACTTTGATACAAGTTGTTTTGAAATTCGACATGGGAAAACAAAACTTAGTTATCGTCTCGTATCAAGAAATGATGAATTTGATAACCCAAAAAGATGCTATGTGCACATTGATTTTTGGTTGTTCAGAGCAAATGACTAATATTAATCTTAATTTACCTGAAGGCTCTGAACACTTATGTTTTTCTTTTGATAGACTATTAAGTATTTATATAGCCAACTCCATTTTCAAAGTGAAAAATAATTCAGTCTTAGTAAGTTTTGTAAACGAAACTGAGCATCCAGTGAAAATAAATAAAAATTTAAATATACACCAATAATGACGATATTTTTTTTATTGAAAATTCAAGAAAATAATATTTCGTTTAGAAATCCTGGAAAATAGACTAAAGAACGAATATCTTAATGATTGTGAGAAAGAGTCAATAGTTAAAATATGTCTTAAATACAATAACTAATTTCTCCTAAATGGCGACAAGGTTTCAGTCGCAAATATAACACTATAAAATTAATGTATTTTCAAATGCAAGTCCTACTTACATAAAACCTTACTGTCAAGCTCAATCCACTAAAGATGAAATGAATCGTCAAGTAAATCAAATTAAAATGGATGAAATTATTGAAGATTCTGAGTCACTTTGGAACTATCCCCAACTATGCGTACCAAAAAAAAATCAACCGACAACGAAAAGAAATGACGCATTGTCGTTGATTGTCGTCGTCTCAATGATATAACGATTGGACAAAGTTATCCGTTGCATAACATCACAGATATTCCTGAGCTGCTGGGTAAAAGCAATTTTTTTAGCATCATGGGTGTAGGCTATGGGAACTATCTAATTCCATATGATCGAACTAAATGATTGACAAAAACTGAATTTTCCACAGAATCAGAACAATATCAATTTACACGCATGAGCATGGGGTTGAAAAACGCTTCAAGTTCTTTTCAATGGCCGTCTGACCGTCACAACCGACGAAATCTAGAAAATCGCTAGAGGGATTTCAAAAATTTTCTAAAAATAGGTATACTCAGTAAGAAGAGCCGAAAAGACGATGATGTGTTCGATAACTGTACCGGAAGTGTGTCAAAAAAATCGTCAAGTGTGTCAAAACAAGGAAATTTGCATATTTTTTGCTTAAAAAACGATCATTTTAAATGATTACGAATAGGAACATTGAATTTGAAGAAATCTTGATGGTTGGGATTGGCATGTGAGACCAAAAACTAGATTATTGCATTAGAAGTTTGTCAAAAAAATGTTTTCAAGTGTCAAAAATGTTGTCAAAAAATGTTGTCAAGTGTCAAAAGAGTGATTTTCATTTTTTTTACTCAATTTTTTGGAAAAAAATGTAATTACAGTAATTGAACTGCGCGTTTTTTAACTGTGCGATTTTCCATGAGTTTTCAATACTAATTTTCGCACTGCGCGAATAAAATTTCACACTGCGCGACGTTAACAATTTTTTTTTACAATATGTAGGTGAATTTCGTAAAATTAAAAAAACTTGCCATATGGGTCATTCTTTTACAACTCGAACAGATTTGAACAAAATCTGACCGACGCATTTGTGATTTGGCTTAAAAATTTTTTTACGGGTATGATATCGAAAATAATATACGTGTTCGAGGATTTTTTTTTCGGAAAATAGAGGCGATCTAAATTTCGAGAATTTCGTGATTTTTGGCCTGAGGGGTTATTTTCAAAAATTCATAACTTCGGTTTTATTAATGATAGAAGCCTTTGTTTTATTTTATTTTAAATTTAAGAGATGGAATTTTAATAAAAATATATAGTCAATAAAAATTATTAACAAATTCCTATTGTTATAAACAAATAAAATGTTAAAATCGATTTTTAGTGATTGCACTACAAAAACAAAAAGTATTTGATATAACCATCGTATTCTACGTTCAATTTTCAAGAAAAACGGATTTTTAATTAAAGGAAAATTAGTTTTACTGTTAGAAATAAATTAATTTATCCAGCGCGGGACAACAAAAATTTATGGAATTTTTTGTCTTTCCACGCTCGATAAATTAATTTATTTCTAATGCTACTCGTACACGAGAGAGCAAAATTGCAGGTGTCAGAGAGAAAGTGTCTGACTTATTGCTAAACTGTTTACACATAGGAGTTTGTTAATAATTTTTGTAGATAACAATTTTTTTTAAAGTTCATCTTTTAGCTTTAAAATAAAACAAAAAAAATGCCTATCATTACCAGAACCGAAGTTATGAATCTTTGAAAATAAGTCATCAAGCCAAAAATCTCGAAATCGTAGAAATTTAGATCCCTCTCTATTTTCCAACAAAAAAAAAAATTCTCGAGCACGTATATCCTTTTTTTTTCTTGGGAAATGGAAATTTTTCTATATAAAAGCCCTAAAAAAATTTCAGTAAAATCAAAAATGTGTCGGTCAGAAAGGTTCAGTTTGTAAAAGAATGACCCATATATGTAGCAATTTGCATGGCATATTCAGTTTATTTTTAACCGTGTGGGTGGAACATTCAATATAGATCAAATTCAATTTCAAGCCAGTAAAGGTAGAATATATTCTACCTTTACTGTTATAAATAATTAGAATAACCCATTCACAAAAATTTGGGTTGGGCGAAGGGCTAACACCCTATTTCCGTAAAAAATTATTGTCATGAATTCTGTTCACAGGCCTCGGAATATCTCGGATTCATTATTGGAACGACCTCGGAAACTGTACCCGGACTACGATTTATAAATGGGAACCTGGAACGTGCTAAGCCTCAGAAGACAAGGAGATCTCCTAAAACTCACTCAACAAGTCGAGAGCTACACACTGGATATAGTGGTATTACAAGAACTAAGATGGCCAGCCAGTCAAATCCATGAAACAGCGAAAGGATACACTCTGTATTATTGCGGTCATCAAAACGGAGGAGAATTTGGAGTTGGCTTCCTTATACACTGTCGCGTGAATCAGCATGTTATCGACTTCTGCCCAATTAATATGCGGTTATGCACACTGAGAATCCGCACGCAAAAATTCAATGTAACGATCGTCAATGTTCATGCACCTACAGAAGATAAAGCAGATGATATAAAAGACCTGTTCTTCCTAGAACTCGAAGAAGTCATCAATAACATCCCGCGGCACGATATAAAAATCGTGGTAGGTGACTTTAGTGCTCAAATTGGTAGGATTGCAGAACTTAAAACACATATCGGCCCTAACAGCTTGCATCATACCAGCAACAATAACGGTTTTCACGCAGCCGAGCTGGCTATGATGTATAATCTAGTAATTTCCAGCACTTTCTTCCCTCACAAGAGAATTCACAAAGCAACTTGGAAATCAAATGACGGAAGAACGGAAAATCAAATCGATCACGTCATGATCTCTAAGAGACACTCTACAGGTATAACTGACGTTCGATGATACAGAGGTGCTGATATGGACACCGATCATATGCTTGTCATCTTTAAGTACAAGTGCAAATTATCATCTACATTTAACAGACAAGCAAAAAAGACCGTGCGCTGGAATGTCGAAGCATTTAAACATCCGGAAACGCTGAATAGATATCAGGAAATAATAACACAAAACATAGAAGAGCATGACATCTATTCTGAGATGCCATTAAACATACAAGAAGAATGGCAAACGCTTCAATCAACCATTACAGCCGCAGCACAAACTACAATCGGAAAACGACCACCGAAATCACACAACGAATGGTTTGACGACGAGTGCCGCCAATCCGTTGAACATAAACAAAAACTGCGAGAAAAATGGTTAACAAGGAACACCCGAAGCTCCCAAGCTGATTATCTATGCGCCAGGAAAGCATCAGCAAAACTTCTACGTAAAAAGAAACGCGAACACATGAAGAGCTGCATCGAAAACATCAACCAACATGCGACCAACGAAAATTCAAAAGAGTGCCTTGCCAATGCACGGAATCTGACAAAAGATTTCCACCCAAGATCTACAGCCATCAAAAATGAAAATAATGAACTCACAACAAGTGAACGTGATGTGCTGGCAGTGTGGCGATCCCACTTTCAAGACCTACTGAATAGGACGAATGAAGTTCATCCTATTCGAGCAATTGCTCCATCAACTCAGGAGATTTTTGTCCCTTACCCAGCAATAGAAGAAGTGAAAGCTGCCATTAAAAAACTGAAAAATGGCAAATCAACAGGTTTCGATGGAATTCCCGCAGAATTTCTGAAAAATAGAGGAGCAGCTCTGGTCTCACGTATATACGATCTGATTCTTGCAATCTGGGACCAAGAAGAACTACCTGCTGAATACATAAGAAAGGTGACCGTCTAAAGTGTGCAAATTATCGTGGAATCGCACTGTTGAATACTGCATACAAAATACTAGCTAATGTCGTACTTGCTCGACTCATCCCGTTCGCCGAATCTATCATCGGTGACTATCAGTGTGGTTTTCGTCCCAACCGCTCAACCACAGATCAATGTTTTGCATTAAGGATGATTCTGGAAAAATGTTGGGAGTACAATATCAGCATTCACCAGCTCTACGTTGATTTCAGGCAAGCATATGATAGTGTTATCCGCGACAACCTCTGGTCCGCACTCATATGCCTTGGTATCCCAGAGAAACTTGTTTCTCTGTGCAAACTCACAACATCGGGATCAAATTGTAGAATAATAATCGAAGGGTCAGTTTCTGATCCTTTCGATATTACATCAGGTGTTCGACAAGGTGATGTACTCGCGCCCGTACTATTTAATTTAGCGCTGGAGTACGCGATAAGAAAAAGCCGAATTGAGACACAAAACTGCATATATAACAAATCTAGTCAAGTTCTTGGCTACGCAGATGATATTGTGCTTCTCGGACGTAGAACAAGCGATATTAAGGATAGTCTCTCTCAGCTTGAAAGAAATGCTAAACGGCTTGGATTATGCATCAGCACCGGCAAAACTAAAGTGTTAACAACATCTAAGAACATACCTTCTGGAAATCTGGATACTGCTGACTATGAAGTGGAACGCGTGTAAAACTTCAAATGCCTCGGGTCTGTAATAAGATCGTCAAATGACATGCAGGCAGATATTAAAGCCCGTGTCTCTGACGCATACAGAGTTTTCTACGCATACTCAAAACTTTTGCGATCAAAACATCTTTCGCGGTCGTGTAAACTCACACTTTACAAAGCATTAATCCGACCTGTGCTTACATTTGGAAGTGAAAGCTGGACACTGACTTCCTCCGATTGTAGAATTTTATCAACATTCGATAGGAAGGTCATACGAACAATTTATGGTCCATGTAAAGTTGCTGAAAATCAGTATAGAACCCGAATGAACCATGAAATCAGACAGCTTCTTGGAGGCTGCGATGTAATCGGATTCATTAAATCCAACCGGATTAGATGGTTTGGTCATGTAGAAAGGGCTCCATTGGATAGAATGATAAAAAAAGCGTCCCAACAACAACCAGCTGGTGCTCGTCGAATAGGACGCTGGCGTGATGACATCATCCAAGACCTTCGTGATATAGGATGCCGAAACTGAAAGGTAGAATATTCTAAACAAATTCAGATTATTGATATTATTTTTTTTTTAAATTTGAATTGTTTTTTGAACTGTTATTTATGTTAATTTCTGTTAACCTATAAAGTGTTTTCTTTTTTAAGAGTTGTTGAAGTAATACCGTACAGTTCCGAATAATGTAGCATAGTACACTATTCGAATTTTAGACATTTCAACATATACAAATGGAGAAAAATTAATGAACCATCTACATTTTACGGAATTTCCCGAATAATGTACCTGGAATATTATTTGGATAAAACAGTTATTAAAAAAAATAAAAACTAAAGAATTTTTTTATAACATAATTATTTTTTCATGAACAAGCCATTTACAAAAAAACAAAAGATTTAAAAATTTCCAAAAATTTCAAAATTTAACATAGTTTATTCAAACATCAAAGATAAAAAATTAAATTTAATTGGGTAAATTCATACAACAAATATTAATAACTGCCACTATTTTAATCAGAATCATCAGAATCAACTTTGCCGTCCTTTGAAGTCTCTTCACTACTAGCCGAAAATAATTCTTCCTCCGACTCAACTTGTATATTATGTAGTTCAATGTCCGATACCAGATCCAACGTTGGTTCTAAAATATTTGCATCATCTTCAACAATTTCTGCTAGACGACTGCTCAACTTACATGACGGAACAACTCCACCGAAACCAACCACTCCGCAACATTCAAACGACCGCTTTATAACTTCTAGATTAAGCCGTTTAACTGCCTCACTTACAAAATTGACTAGTTGTTGATAGCCGGGCTTTTTGCGATAACCTTTTGTGGTATATTCTTCTGGTCCATTTGCAAACTGCACTCACTCCACAGCTCGCGCATCGCCGTTTTAAAAGGAGCGTTAATTAACACATCAAGTGGTTGTTAAAAATATGTTGTCTTTGGTGGAGTAAGTAAAGTCTCCGTTTGACATGCATTCTGAAGAAGGTCGATGACTTCTGATTTGACATGTGCTCCAACGGAATCCATTAGTAGAAGTGATTGATTTTTTATGAAAGGGCCGTTGCGCCTAGTAAAACAAGATGTTGCCCAGTCTTTCATTATTTCAGTATTCATTGATCCACCTTTGCTTACTGCAACTTTAATGTTATTTGGTAGTACAACTCGTGGAATTTTTTTCAAGCCTTTGAAAATGATCATTGTGCGAATCACCTTTCCATCAGCTGCAACACAAATTACAACAGTGAATCTATTTTTTGAGTGTCCACTATCTAAACCATCGATTGTTTTTTCACCTTTGAAGTGGAGAGTGCGATTGTGACACATATATCAAAATAACATGGTGTTTCATCCATGTTATAAATATTTGAAGGGGCAAGAGAAGCAGTCTTTTGCCTAGCATGTCGCAAAATATCATTCACAATATCGACCATTTCAGATCAAATCGAGAGGGGGTCTTAGGTGACCATTTTCGATTTGTCTGGAAATGCGTTAATAGATTCGTCTCGTGAAAATAAAAAACTAATTTGACCGAAAAAATTCAATAATTTTTTTTTCATGAGATATCACCATACAAAGTTTCGCGAAAATCGGGAAAAATCAAAAAAGGAGTCAAATTCAAAAATTCACAGCTCTTTCATTTGTTATCCGATTTGCGTCAACAGTATATCGTTAAAAAGGTAATTTAGTCTACTTTAAGATTAATTATTCAAAACTTATTGTTGCCTAACAAAAAGTGAGTCAAAATGTGAGTTTTAATATATTTTCACCCTTCGGCTCAAAACCTTACCTTTAATTTTTTTTTTTATTTTTATTTTAAAGGTCAACAAATTACCTTTCCAACGATATACTGTTCTTGATTCGTTAGGTTTTTATTGAGTTTTTTATGGGATATGCCATGAATTTTCAGTACAAAGTTTTACAAAATGAGTAAAAAATCGACCATATTCTCTATTCGGTGACAGATAACTAACTAAATATTCCTTTTTCTATAACCTCTAAAAACAAAAAATCCCAAAAAGTAACAACATGCTGAAACGATTAAAAATGTAAAAGGTTAGAGCGACGAGTCGCCAATATTATTTGTTCCTTTTGAAATGTCTATTTATTTTTAATTCTCTTTATCTCTCTCCCTCTCAAAAATAAAAACAATGTTTTAAGAACTTAGGATAAGAAAAAATAAATTTTAATAAGTTGGTTTGTTCAAATTTAGATTCAGTAAAAATTGGGCTTTAAGAATAATTAGTTAAAATATCTTTTTAGAGTTAAATAAAAACAAAATAAGTGACATAAAATATTTTTTACGAATAAAATTAAATTAAAAATAAGTGCTACGTAGTGCTATAAATATAAAATATAATTTTAATAAAATTATTATTGTAATAAAATTATATTAAATGAATATTTTATCAAAATGTTGTGTGCTGAGCCAAACATGAAATGCCATTTGAATGAATGCGAAAAATGCCACGAAGTGAATGGAATAGAGCAATTCTTCGAACAAATTCTTGAAGATAACCAAATGGAGAGTATGCCATACAAACAATGGGTCAGTCAAAGCGGTAAATTTTGAACTAGCTTATTTTTGAATTACGCCATTCATTACGCCATTTGAATTACGCCGTTCAGTAATTTATTTTAATAATTTTAATAATTTTTTTTAAAATATAGGTAGAACGAGCTTGGAAAATATTACGCGTTCTACCGATGATTTCATTAGGTCGTATAGCATGCAGCTGGCAACTTTGATTCCACACGATTTTATCGCGAAGAAACAATCTGATTTTTTGAAAATGAAAAAGGATCAACTGCGGCAAGGCGAGTTTATTGTAATCTCCGACTTTACGAAAAATTATCATTGCGTTATTCAGGTATATATTCATCTCCAATCGATTCGAAAAATTGGTTGGATCTACCCTTTTTTTATTAAATGCGAAACTTTTTAAGGACGAAGTACAATCAGCACATTGGAACCAGCAGCAGGTTACACTTCATCCGTTTGCGATTTATTTTAAAGATCAGAGAGATGAGTTGAAGTTCAAAAGTCTTCTGATAATTGCCAAGAGTCTGAAGCACAACTATGAAGCAGTATACCAATTTCAGCAGGAACTTTTTAAATTCTTGGATGAGACTTTTCAATTCATCACAAAAATATACTTCTTTTCGGATGGAGCAGCTTCGCAGTACAAAAACAAAAAAAATTTCTTTCAATTGTGTCAACATTGAAAGGCCCATAATTTCGATGTTGAATGGCATTTCTTTGCCACGGCGCATGGAAAGAGCCCCCATCGATGGTATTGGAGGTGCCTTTAAGCGCAACGCAACAAGAGCTAGTCTCCAGAAAAAATTCGAAGCCCATATAAGAACTGCAAAAGAACTCTACCAATGGGCCATTTCGAACAAAGACTCAGCCATTGCCTTTCGCTTTTGTCCGGAAGAAGAATACAAGAAAATTGAAAAGAGATTTGAAAAAAAAATTGAAAAAGTGTCAACTATCGCAGGAACACAAAAATTTCACTGCTTTACTCCAATCAACGACAAAGAAATTAAAGTCTCAAGATTCTCAGCTTCGAATGATTTTACAATCTTTAAATTAATTAATTAAACAGAATTTAAAGAAACCATTTTGCATAACACTATATACGGATCGAAAAAAATAAACTAAATCATATCATTTCCTGTTCTGTGATTTTTAATTTTTAATTTGTTCAATTTTTTAATTTTCTTTTACTATATATTTGTATTTTTCTAATGTTCTTAATAGTCTTAAGATTTGTGTTACTCCTGGGCAAGAATTGGGTCTCGGCCTGTTTGCCATCGTTGATTAAATAAATAAATAAAAAGTGTATTCATACAGATAATAAAATCGAAAATTCAAGAAAATCGATAATTTGTTCAACTTAGAGGTCAAAGGTTACGTGAGAGGTCATTCACCTGTATGGATCAAATATAGATTTTGTCGAAACAATCAATATTGCCAAAGAGCGAAGTTAGTTATCTGTGACCGAATAGAGAATATGGTCGATTTTTTACTCATTCGGTAAAACTTTGTACTGAAAATTCATGGCATATCCCATAAAAAACTCAATAAAAACCTAACGAATCAAGATACCATCAAAAACAGTATATCGTTGGAAAGGTAATTTGTTGACCTTTAAAAAAAAAATAAGAAAAAAAAATTAAAGAAATTAATTAATTAAAAAATTAATTAAAAATTAAAACTCACATTTTGACTCACTTTTTGTTAGGCAACAATAAATTTTGAATAATTAATCTTAAAGTAGACTAAATTACCTTTTCAACGATATACTGTTGACGCAAATCGGATAACAAATGAAAGAGCTGTGAATTTTTGAATTTGACTCCTTTTTTGATTTTTCCCGATTTTCGCGAAACTTTGTATGGTGATATCTCATGAAAAAAAAATTATTGAATTTTTTCGGTCAAATTAGTTTTTTATTTTCACGAGACGAATCTATTAACGCATTTTCAGACAAATCGGAAATGGTCACCTAAGATTTTTGCTTTTTTCTCTCGATTTAATATGAAATGGTCGATATCTAATAATTCTTGTTTTGTTTTCGTTTGTTGCTGGCTTACATGAGTTATTTTCCTAGAACAAATATTATGGCGTCTGCAAACATTTCGTATCCAGTGATTTGAGCATTTACATTCTTTATAATCGTCAGGAAACGTTTCAACCAATCGTTTCGCTTTATCTCGAAACATGGAATAAGTTATGACAAGTTTATTTGCTCGTTCCGCACGAAACCACTCTGTTATTGCATTCTCGAGTTTATCGTAAAGTGGTTTCCGACCACCGCCGCGGATACGTTTTGCATTACTTTTTACGGCCAACAGTTCATTTTCTTTCGAAGCCCAACGTTTGATCTGTGCCCGTTGATATCCTGAACGTTTTTCCAGTTTATTTAAAGATTCACCGGCTTTCATTTGGGCTATGATTTTTAATTTTTCGTCAACAGGTATTTGCCGTTTTCTTGGCATCATAAAAGAGGGAAACCCCTATTTACCTATTTGAAGAAATTACGAATTATCGTCACAATAATTAGATTAATTAAAGTTACATATTTCTTAATTTAAAAATCTTATAAAAACTTTCCTCACCACAGTATTCAAAAAAAAATATCTAATTAATTAATCTTTGTTCACATTGCTTGGTTTTGTATTGCGCGCTGTTTTTCTGGAACGGAACTACCGCGCAGTCGGAGGGATTACTGTAATTATTTTGTGGTGGTTCTGGGCTCTGCGGTTTCTAATTTCCCTAAAATCACCATCAAAGTTCTACGATTCCAAATCTTGGTTTATTTATTAGTATAAATTCCAAACACAGAAATTAGTTTTGACGGAACTATATTTTAATAGATATAAAAAAGATTACAATAATATAATATATAAAATTACAAAACGTAAAAATATCTTAACAATTATTTTGAGATTATCTTTAAATAAATTTTTGGAAATAATTAACATTTATATAAAAAGTGTTTTCTGTTCCAAAAAGTGTTCCAAAATATTTTACACACAACAAAAACACAATTTAAATTTATAACTGAATTAATTATTATTTTATTATTGTTAATTGATGTTGACTCGATGATTGTTTGTCGTAAAAGGAATTAGCTTAATTTTAATTGAAATAAACATGGCAAATTTGATTCGATCTTTCGTGAATTCTATGTTTTAAGTATTTTGCTATTTCTATATTTTTTAAATCGGCCGGTATTAAAATGTCGATAGCTTTAATTTTCCGAACTGTTTTTTATGGATGGTGAAATACTCCATAATTTGTTTGACATGAAATGTTAGCAAACATGAGATTGAACATGGAAATTGATTTTGTTATAATTTTTGGAATATTTTTAAAATTTTGAAAAAGTTTGTATTTTTGATTTTGTAAAAATTTTCGGAATATTTTTAGAGTTTTGAAAAAGTTCAAATTTTTAATTTTATTATAATTTTTGGAATATTTTTGGAATTTTGAAGAAAGTTTGTATTATTGATTTTATTATAATTTTTGGATTATTTTTAGAATTTTGAAAAAGTTTCAATTTATGATTTCATTATAATTTTTGAATTATTTGTAGAATTTTGGAAAAAGTTTGAATTTTTGATTTTGTAAATTAAGAAATTTTGCAAAAATTTTAGAATTTTGAAAAAAGCTTCAATTTTTGACTTTGTAAGAATTTTCGGAATATTTTAAGAATTTTGAAAAAAGTTTGAATTTTTGAATTATGAATTTTTGCAATATTTTGTTTGATTTCGTTATAATAATTTTATTATAATTTTTGGAATTTTGAAAAAAAATTTTATATTTGATTTTGTTATAATTTTTGCGATATTTTTAGAATTTTGAAAAAGGTTCCAATCTTTGATTTTGTAATAATTTTTGGAATGTTTTTAGAACTTTAATAAAAATTTTAAATTTTTGATTTTATTTTAATTTTTGGAATTTCGAAAGATATATGCATTTTTGATTTTGTAATATTTTCTTGAAATGAAGAGGTTTTTGAGTAGTTTGCTGATTGTATCATCTTTTCACTAAGGTATATTAATTTATGATCTGTTATAATTTTCCGGCAACGTATTAATATTGTGTGTTTGTTTTGTAATAAATTTCTAAAAAGAGATAAAAAACACTTGTACTTTAACAAAGAGTTTTATTTTTGATATACATTGCTGCCCAAAACTAAAACCAATGTCCTCATAAAAGTATTTTGAGGAAAACTATATCAAAATCCTTAACCCAAACCGGAGTCTTGATATCTCAGAGCTGTGAGATTTCAGCCCATTCATATTTTTCTATTGTATCTTAAGTTTTTCATCTATGCATAATTTGCTAAACAAATCAATTAATACTCAAATATTCTATATGTGGTGAAAACTAACCTCAAAAAATTATTTTGTCGTAGTGCTGTTGGGTCGATATCTAACCATAACATATTTTATTGGTTGATTTTGTTTCTGGTATTTTGATTTCTTTTCTCTTGATTTTCTTCTCATCTTTGAAGCGGTACAACTATTACAATTACATTACAATCTGTACCGACTACCGAGCGCTGCAGTTTAACTTATTATCATGTTATTTACATTCAAGAAAAGGACAAAGGACAAAGACATTAAAAGAAAATTGTACACTATAATATAGAATTTTATATTTAAGTTTAGTTCAGATATTAACAAAAACTTAATTTTTATTCTACAAATATCGAAAAAAATTAAATTAAAAATTGAATTAATTCTATGTGCAAGCCATTCATACTACCAACAATAATCAAAACAATATATAAGCAATCTTTTTTCAAAGTACGAATTAGTTTTGTTTTGAGATTCGTCGTTCTTTTTGTATCGATGGTTCATTTTGATTTGTCATTCGTTCGTTCTAAACAAAAAGCAATCAGTAATAGTTTTTTCACTGTCGTTCATTTGGACCGATCGTTCATTTTGCATCGTTCTTTTGTTTGATTTAATTTTAGCAATCATTTTTTATTTTTGTATAGGTGGTTCATTTTTGTAAACGGATCGTTCATTTTAAGCAAAACAAGTTTTAAGTTTTCTTTCTTGTTTTGTTTGACTTATTTTTTGTTTATTTTATATGAAGGGTTTCTTGATTTTACATTCCATTTAATCAGAATAAAATAATCGTTAACGTCATTGGAGTAATAGAAACCGAGATAATTGAGAAAAACTGTTTTTTATAACCTTTGACCTCGAATAACTTATGACGCAGACACGAGGTTTTAAGAAACTTTTGATACAACTTTTAGAACGACAAAATGAAGGTATACACAAAAATTTAGCTTTGAGCTTCTTATCTTTCATTCCGAGGTTGACCCCTTTTTTATGCTAAAATGACTGGACTATTTATAATTTACACATTTTCTACTTATTTATCAATATTGACTGGATACCCACCCACTTTTATTTTTTTTAAAAAACTGTAACGAAAAAATATTTATCTAACAAAATTTTTAGTTAAATAGTATTCTAGTCTGTACATCTAATTTTGCCATCTGTGTTCAATTGTTTAAAAAAATATATAAACGTTAATTTCATTATTTCCGTTTCCTTGGAACATCGTGTTGTGTCAATGCTAAATTTGTTTTTTAGTTTTTAGTTCGTTTTCAATAAAAGTGCTTTTTTATAGTTTTTAGTTATATACACTTTTTGAGTCAGTTTTTTAAATTTTATTTTACCTAAAAATAAGTTAACCAAAACCAGTTTAGTATCATAGTAAATACATCTTAAGTAAAACTAGCAATTAAATCACTTACCTATAATTTAATGTTCTTTTCAAATTTAATAAATTCTTATAAAATATGCCGTATTCATTTTAGTTATAATACATAGTAAGCAATAGCTTAATGTAGTAATTGATTGCACTATTACAATTGTAATTCTGTTAATTAAACATGCAGTGCCAGATTTTAGTACGTTTACTTTACTCATTGTTTTAGTTTTAAGTTCCATTATTACATATAAGATGGCGCTTTTGTTTAAAGAAATTTTACATTAGCAATTTATTGTTATCAAACGATTTAAGTTTGTTTATTAAAAAATTAATTACTATGTATCAAGAACAATATTCTAGGTCACAAAAACAAATTAAAGTTATTTAAATTTCCATGCATAGTTGTATGGAAAATGTTGACAATTTTCATGTTCTTTCAAACAATTTTAATTTTCAAAACTCTATTTAAGATTAATTATGTTTAATATTTAGTCAATAATACTTTATATCTTATAAACAAATTAGTTGTATCTTATATAAAATTTTTGTAATTTGTCTCTTATCTGTAGCGGGTTTGCGTTGTAAACCGGAAAATCAAATTCTCTTTACACAAATATCAAAACCCTGATATATATTAGCCTGATTGTGGCGCAATATGCAAAAATTAATAAACCTTCCAGATGCTGAACTTCTAAGTTTTTTAATAATGTGTATTATATTTCAAAATTAGGCTATTGGGATACAGTTTTTCCGTGTTAAAAAAACAATCAGTTAAGAATATATCGAAGGTTTTGACAAATACAATACAAATTTTCTTTTGGCTTGCTGCAGCGCATTCTATTAACTGATATAAATAACTAGCATGAATAAATGAAAAGCATTGAACAGCAAAAAATGTTATATTTTGATTTGTTTTATATTCATTATTAATTTAATAGTGTAAGGCCTTTTTCCATATAAAAATGACAAAAGCGTGTATGATGTTCTCTGCAAAATGTTGGTTTTAAACAAGCAATCAAAAGATCTCTAAACTAGCAATAATATTGATTGGGATGTTAAGACCTAGTTCTTAAAAGTGCTCTATGTGTTGTTATGACTCATATTGTTAGTTATATTACACAACACATTTTAAAGCAAATTACGCATTTCATACCAAGTGAGCAGCATTTATTAAATAAGCTAAATTTTATTATTTCAACCATAATCTTGTATTTGTAAGTCTTGTAATGTATGGAAATATATATCTGTTAATTAGAATATTGAACGGAATGCTGAAAAAGATCATCGAGAAGATGCTGATAGACAAAACTATGTGATGTTATCGTTAATCAGAATTCTACCCTCCCAGACACCTGTTAACGATAAATGATCATCATAATTTCAATTTCACAATAAGTTGGTCTTGTTCTAAACAAGATTATTCACATTATAACTTAACGATTGTACCAAAAAAAATGTGATATGAACATAGCTGAGGTAGATTGTATGATCTTTGATTTGTCTTTATGTTATTTTAGTTAGTCTATTTTACTTGGTGCAAATCGCAATTAACAAAAATTATAAATAAATATAAATTGAATAGATAAAATAAATATAAAAATAAATATAAAATAATTATTTCGCAATAAAGTGGCATTCTATCAACACACAGTAAATGTGTATGAAAAATAGAATAATATTATTACTAATAATGAAATATCGTCGACAGCGATCTGAAAAAATTGGAGTTATTCCTATTGATGATTGGCCATTGGTGCAATAGCTTCTATAGCAATACTAGTTTTGTCGATGTTGCTAGTGAAAAAAACATTGATATTGAATGCTCTAGTTGCTGTCCTGGCTGATATTCAGTTATATTTATAAAACAAATTGCTGAAACACATTTTGTATTCAACAAGCATCAATTTGTTGGAAGTGGATTCTTAAGAGCTTATTAACAAAAAAGTAACAAAAAAAAACTTAAAAGTATTAACCCTACACGGTTGAACCTCCAGCATACCTAAAACTTCTACAGGTTAATATAAATTAGTTATTTTTTTATTTGTATACCCTCAATTAAACCCGTTTTTGAATTAATGTAAATATTTTATTGTTAAAAAATCTATATATTTCGGGCTAGGCCCATCTTCAGATTTATAATATAACAATAATATAAAAATTCAAAAATTAAAAAAGCCTTTGACATTATTATAAAAAACAATAAAATTATTGTTTATTGTTTTTATAATAATGTCAAATGCTTTTTTAATTTTTATATTATTGTTGTATTATAATCCTGAAGATGGGCCTAGCCCGAAATATATAGATTTTTTAACAATAAAATATTTACATTAATTCAAAAGACAGGTTTAATTGAGGATATACAAATTAAAAAATAATTAAAAGAAATCCCGGCAATACAACTTCATAATATGAATAAATTAGATATTATTCAAATATCCAGGTAAGCAGTCTGTAAGTGTTTCGAACAGTTAAAGACCAAAAAATTAATAAAACTGAAAAAAATTCAATCGATTCGATATAATCTGATTGACAAATTTCCAGTGTAGGAATTTTACTAATACTGGGTAGTACTAGTAAAATTCCTACACTGGAAATGGGTCAATCAGATTAAATGGATTTCAGGTTAATTGTTGAAGCTTTTATAGAATGAAAAAAAAATTGTTTTATAGTTTTATTAAGTTTTTTGGTTTTAAACTGTTCGAATCACGTACAGACTACTTGAACAAACTTGTCTTTTAAATTTGGGACTAATCCAGTAATAGAAAGTTACTTAAAAATTGATTGCAAAATAGGAACCAACATAACAGTCAAAACCCAAGTTAAATAATAGTACATTATGGT
Organism: Diogma glabrata; assembly: GCA_963693315.1. Lineage (NCBI taxonomy): Eukaryota > Metazoa > Arthropoda > Insecta > Diptera > Cylindrotomidae > Diogma > Diogma glabrata. Next base: position 256,648,654 of record OY856186.1, read on the forward strand.
GCTAGGACGTAAAGATAAAGATTTTGGACGGACGTGGAGTTTGCAAATCGAGGCGCTAGCCGAGATTTGCATCCACATTAAGTCCAAAATAGCTTACGTCCGTGCATCATATACTATTTTTTATTCGCCGCAAGCAAAATATTTTAAGAAAAGTTGTTTATTCTAAATTAAAATTATAAATTTTCATAAATTTTAAAATAAAAATATGTGGAACAAGTAACCTTTGACAAAATATTTATTATTTTTTCCAAATTATTGTGTAGCTATGACAACAAATGATAACAACTATTTTAATTGGATAATGAAATTTTGAATTTGAGGGTTGCTTTGATAAATATTTTTATTTTTCATAGAATTTAAACAAATACAAATGCATTTTACTTTTTTGGACGTAGCTATGACAACAAAATAAATAGTTGAAAAGTGATACTTTAAAGCCGCAAATCACAGTAATAAAGTAACACTTTAATATGTAGGCGAATAAAAAAGTATGTAATAATAAAAATGTAAAAGTTTTTTTACACATACATAATTTTCATCAACATATTACAGATTGGTAACCGACAGAAACGATCGGTCATCCTTCACTGAAGTAATTCTTTCAGTTAACATCGGTGGTTTACGACCGATGCATCACTACTCTTGAGCTCCTTAAGCTATGAAAAATTAATTAAAGTCTGTAGATAATTATTTTCTAGTTCAGTTGAATTATCAAGATAGAGGTCTTTCATATAAGCACGATTACTTTTCTACTAGTAACAAAATCTTCTATACTTTTACAATGCCAGCTCTTGCCGAACCAATATCTCACAAAAACGAGTTCTATACAAGCTTCTCAACACCTCCAAAAATGGATAAGAAATAGAATAAAGAGTTCTGAATCTATTGATAGTCGAACTGTTGCAACAGGCCAATTATCGTTCAGTGATTGCAAACAATATCAAGCACGATACAATATACATGATAAGATAAATTAACTGATCCACTTTGCACGTAAACACAAACAATAAATAGAGGACCATTATATTATGTACTACAATAAATAAATAAAAATACAAGTTTATTTAATGTTGTCTTGTAACAATTTCAAAAGATTGCTCAAACGATTTTTTTATATTTGCTTGATAACAAAATAAATTCCTTTTAAAAACCCTTCCAACCTTTTTTTTGTGTAACCAAATCGTTTTTTTGCCTTCAATCAAATTTAACCATATCATAGCAATCCAACACATAAGAATAGACTATGTGATGTAGTCCGATGTTTTTTTCTTGTTATTCTGCAAAATTTGGGTTAACTACATAGATGTTAAAAAAGGCTTTAATATTGTTGAAGCTTTATGTTTCTTAAAAGCTTTATTTTGCTTATTTTGCACAAACATTGTGGGGATTATGAGAGGCTTCTAGATATAATTGAAGTCAGTAGCATTTGTTTTGGGAAATATATACTGCGATTTGCGAATAACAGTCACATTGTTTTGATGATAGGAGATGTTCTAATTTTTTATTTCAACGTTACACGAACTGTCATAATATTCGATTTTCATTTCTCTTTTAACGGTTATTCAACAAAGTTTTAAACTATTTTTTGGTATTATTCCAACTTGTCAGAGCGACCTTCCTTCGTATTTTTAACCCTTTTTCTATGCTTTTTTCTCAAAAATAAAAATAAATAACAACCTTAATTACATAAAATTCCGGAGATACAGTTCTAGCTCCGTACTTTAAACTTGTTTTTAATTACGTATTATTTATTGATGTTGATTTTCGATAAATATTTACTATTTTTAAAAAAATAATAGGGGTCAGAGTGGTAAGTGAAATTCATTACCCTCTCTATGAATTTTCTTATCTGGTTGGGTTTGTTTTCTGGTAATTTTGATCTGATATTAATCTGATAATGTAAGATCACGGTTTCCAAATGATGCATTAAATTCTTTAATAACACAATTAGTTGATTTAATTTAAGTTCCAGTTCAAGTTAAGTTCAATTCAAGTTAATTTATTTCTAACAACAAAAATCGTTTCTGCATTAATTAGATATACGGTTTTTATAGAAAATTGAATGTAGAATACGATTTTCATACTAAACACTTTTTAATTTTCTTAGATAGTGACTAAAATCGACTTTAACATTTTATTTGTTTATAACAATAGGAATTTGTTAATGATTTTTATATATACCACTTTTTTTTTTAAATTCCATCTTTAAACTTTAAAATCAAACAGAAAAAAGTTTCTATTTTTACCAGAACCGAAGTTATGAATATTTGAAAATAAGCCTTCAAGCCAAAAATCACGAAATTCTCGGAATTTAGATCCGCTCTATTTCCCCCCCCAAAAAAAAATAATAAAAATCCTCGAACACGTATATCTTTTTGTTTATGTGGAACCCGTAAAAAAAATTTCAGTCAAATCAAAAATGTCTTGGTCACATTTTGTCCTAATCTGTTCGGTATGTTAAAGAATGACCCATTTATGGAATATTTTGTCGTCGCGCGCTCGATAAATCTATTTATTTCTAACAGTAAAAATTTCTCCATTAATTAAAAATACGTATTTTATAGGAAATCAAACGTAAAACACGATGGTCATACTAAAAATTCATTTTGTGGGTGGGGCAATGAGTAAAAATCGATTTGAACATTTTATTTGTTTGTAACAATAGGAGTTTGCTTATAACTTTTATTGATTTTATTTTTTTTGTAAACTAGCCTCTTTTCAAATCAAACTAGAAGTTTTTATCTTTAATAGAACTGAAGTTATGAATGTTTGAAAATAACTCGTCAAGCTAAAAATCACGAAATTCTCGAAATTATAGCGAAACCGCTATATTTTACAAAAAACAAATCCCCGAACACGTATATCTTTTTTCTATGCGAAAAATAAACTCACTAGTGTAAAAAAATAACAAATTACAGTTGCTATGGTTTTTCATATAATTTTACAAGTATTTTAAACAACGTAACCATGAAAAATGGAATATGAATTTTGAATGTTTTTTTGTCGATTTATAACTTTATAATTTATAGTAAATATCGATTATATATTAGTATCATAGAAAAAATTGCATTTCCTACGCGAGATAAAAACATTTTTCGTTCGTAAACATGTCTCACTCGACGCTAGTGCGTCTCGTGAACAAATGTTTAATCACGAAAAAACCAAAGTTTTCATCTCTTGTAGGAAAATATACTACTTTTTCGATATAAAACTCATAAAAAAAATTTGAGCCAAATCAAAAACATGTCGGTTAGAAAGTTGTTCGGTTTGTAAAAGAATTACCCATATGTATCTTCCTGTCTGATACTCTGCGAGTAAGTATATTTACACTCGATAATTAGATATTTGATTTGCATTTTATGTTTTTATCTGTATATTTGAGTATGTATTTCTCTTTTAATATGAGTTGACATTTTTACAACAAAAGACTGATTTAACAGTTTAAGACTGCGGATAACTTACGGTATTCAAATTTATCGATAGTGTAGTTTTTTAACGTTATTGTCTTTTATCACAGTGTGACGCCAATACGATGTAAAATTGCATTCAGGGGATTTTTCGACATTATGGGGATTCAGAGGATTTTACGATACTTTTTGCTGTTGTTTTCTTTTTTCATTTTTTTCTATTTTCTGTTGGTGATTGTTGTACCATTTTTTTGAAGAATGAATGAAGAAGCAATGAATATCCTTTATCTCAATATTTTTGTTTGTAAAAAAATTAAAAAATTTAAAACATAAATTTTAAATTACCATTCAATATTTTATTGAAAAAATTTAATTCCATTTAAAAGAATTAAATTTTTTCAAGAAAATATTGAATGGTAATTTAAAATTTATGTTTTAAATTTTTTTCGATTTTAAATTAGTCACAAGATATCTAATATGCACAATGAAAAAAAGTGAGAATTTCGAAAGTTTCATAGAACATTCTAATCTTTTAGGCATAATTTATACATTAAATAGTAAAGTTGGTAAATGATATTTATAATAAGGTTATTAATTACTTCATTACAATTAATTGGTTGAAACGGATTAGATTTAATTTTACTTAAATTAAGTTAAATATATCAAAAACATATTGCGGTAGGAATCAGAACCAGAAAATTGTTCTATAGAAGAAACATAACTACATAGAAAAATATAGATTTTTGGTATTTTTTTAAAAAGAATGTACGTTGAAAACTTTTGATATTTTTGGTTCAAAAAAGTGTTATAATGTACATTTTTATAAATTTAATAATTTAAATACATGTATTAAAATGAAGTTCAAAATACAAAATTTTGTTGTCAGTACAAAATTTTGTAGTCATTATCGACGCAGAGGGTTGTGCGGGGTTAACGTGGATTCTATTTTTATTTTTGTTATTTTTTTTTATATAACATAAAAATTATTCTTTTCCATTCATAAAAATTCCATTTACGACATTTAAAATTTAAATTTATCGATAATGTAGTTTTTTTAAATTATCGCTATTGTGTTTAGCCGTTTCGTTCAAATTTATATAAATTCCATATTAATAAGAAAATTAATTATTTATTTGACAGGCAGTGCTAAAAGCTAGTTAAGCAGAAGGTGCATACAGAATAGATTAGAAGAGGTTCGATTATGATGAATGTTGTTTCAAAGCCGGATGAACAGCGGAAGCGGGTGTTGGTATGCGTGAAAAAGGGGGGGGTGGTAATTCAATGGAAAAGCTATCGAGAATTTCGTCAAGTCAGCCTGAACTGTATGTATTTGTTGTGTTAATAAGATGTTGGAAGGGGACCGACTATATTCAAGAAGATTTTTTCAAAGGGTTGCATCAATCGAGAAGATGGACTCTTTAAATTAGACAGCCATATTAACGGTTGTAGTCCGTAAAAATTGTAAAGTAACGAATGTAGATATATGAACGGAAATGTTCAATCCGCATACCATCGCCAAACGGTTCTTTTCAATTGTTAAATAGTTAAGTTCAGCTTTGTTAAGTACGCGGCTTGCAATAGGCAGATCGATTCCGTCTCTCGATTGTGAGAGTGCTTGCTGCACCAATAGTCTTATCGCTTGCCCCAAATATTATAATAAATTGTTCGATAAAATACGGATACTGTAGTATTCAAGGGTTTACTAAAGCGTTTTTTAGTGTATGAAATGACTCATCACAAAAAGCATCCCAATGAAATTGCTGTCCCTTCTTTAAAAAATTAGTTCATGGTTTAGGGATTTATTCGATGGTTATGGATAATTTTGAATTCCTGTTATTTTTAATTCATCAGGCTTTATATATCTCCCTCGTAACGTTATGGCCAAGATAAACATTTTCTTTGGATAAAACTTACATTTCGATAAGCTTATTTTTAAATAATGATTTTTGAAACAATCAAAAATGGATTCTTATTTCTGGTTATCGTCTTGACTCTCGAGGGTTGTATCCTTTAATAATTACATCATCAAGATAAACTAAGCATTTTATACCATTTAACCACGTAAGTAGATATTTAAAATAACGTTGAAATGTAGGTGTTACGCCCTTTACACCAAATGGCATTCTTTTAAAATGGGACTGTCCTACAGTAATACTTAATACTGTCTTTTCCTTTTCAGCTGTTTCTAAACAAATTTGATGGTAGCTATTTGCTAAATCGATTGTTGCAAATATTTTGATTTTCTCAAGTGATCTAGGTAATCAGAAATATTCGACAAGGGGAACACGTTAACAACGTTATAGTGATATCGTTTAGTTTGAGGAAGTCTACAACTATTCTCCACATTTTATCTGGGTTGTTCGATTTTTTTGGAACCAATATAAGAAGCAAATTTCACAGACTTTTGATATGCTCAATGATTTCGGTCTAACATTTGTGAGACCTGTTTATCTATTTCAATTTTTGTTAATTCAGGTAAACGGTATTGTTTAATGTAAATTGGATGAAAACTAGGCTCTGTTTGAACTTTGTGAGCGGCCATGTCTGTTGCAGTGAGTTTGTCATTCGGTAAATAAAATAATTCGTTTTATTTTCTACAAAAATTTATAACAGAACTTTTTTCTTCCTTATTAAGATGTTCTAAATTTTTAAAGATTCCTCAATTACTTCTTAACGATTGTAAACATCATTAGACCATTAGTTTACATGAAACTAGACCATTAGTTTTGTTTTTCTATATCGTGATTCTTGGTATTGTCAAGACTAATGGTTAATAAACCATTGTGGGATCTCACCAGAAATTTAGCACTATAAACTCCGTCTGAAATTTCGCTAGACTGACAACAAAATCTTTGTCATTGGGTATAGCTAAATGAATAATAACTATTTGTTCTGAACGAGCTAGTAAAAAAACAGGAGCTTGTTGTTAAATTTAGATTTATTTTACTAGACTTAAAAGGGATTTCTAACATTTAATTAGTCGAGAAATCAATTTTACGGATGAAATGTTTTTCCAATTATCCCATTACAAGAAATTGGAGGAGTGTGTGAAATAGATAAGCTCCTCGTGTTGCACTCTGGGTTACGCAAATAGTCTATTTCAACTTGGTAGCCAAACATTTCATTTCGAACTCTTGGCTGTGATACAAAACAAAATAAATATGAACCAAAATCAAAATCACAATAACAACGGTACTTTTCAGCACCATAAGACAAAAAATGTTGGACCTTCAGTCCGTATTTTGCAACTGAACATTGAAGGCATAAGCAGGTCAAAAACTGAACATTTACAAAGGTTATTAAAAGATTACGACATCGACGTTATAATTCTGCAAGAAACGCATGCAGCAGATGAAGCGCAACTTACCTCTAGAGGAAACATTGTTGGTTACAAATTAATTAGTGCTATTTACCATCAATCATATGGATCTGCTACGTATGTTAAGTCAGAAATCCTGAACTGCACGCACGTACTTACACAGACGGACAACGATATACATCTTATTGTTGTTGATATATCGGACACGAAAATTGTCAACGTATACAAGCCTCCAAATACAGGATGACCAGCTGCTACTCTACCATTATTTCATCACCCAGCAATATATGCTGGTGACTTCAATAGCCATCACACTCAGTGGTCCTACTCAAATAATAATACCAATGGCGTGCAACTGACCGACTGGGCGGATGATAACAACATGTTCCTGGTATATGATGCGAAAGACTTGAAAACCTTTAGATCTGCAAGATGGCGAAGCGATTACAACCCCAACCTCTGTTTTTCCACAAAAAACGAACAACGTATCCCTATTCCAATATCTAGGGCTGTCTTACAAGGTTTTCCACGCTCTCAACATCGTCCAGTAATTCTTGAGATAGGAATTCAAGTCCCAGAACTCGTTAACTCTACTCCTCAACCTAGATGGAATTTTAACAAAACTGACTGGGCTAAATATAGGTTGAAGTTGGATGCAGTGATTCGCTGGATCCAACTCATTCCTAAAAATTACGATAGATTTGTTGGAGCCATCATCTCAACTGCAAAGAAATGCATCCCAAGAGGCTTTCGTGAAGAATATATTCCTGGCTGGAGTAGAGAGAGCGATATATTATATGAGGAGTACCTTAGTAGTAGTGAGGCAGACGTGGCTGATGACTTAATATACTCACTGGACGCCGCGAGAAAACAAAAGTGGATTAACGCTGTTGAAAACATTGATTTTTCCCATTCGAGCAGGAAAGCATGGAGTCTCCTTCGGAAACTGGGTGGCTCAAACTCAATTACTCGTGCTTACAATGAAATAAATCCAGAGGACATTTCAAATCACATAGTAAACATGTCTCGTTCTTCTATTAATCGCCTTCATAAGAGAACAATTAAACGCAAATTAAGAGAAATGAAGCGCAATTGCTCGTCTCCATCGAAGTATGCGAACTCTTTTAGTAGCGAGGAACTAGAATCAGCTCTGTCCCAAACAAAAAATGGAAAAGCAGCTGGCTACGATGGCATTTTTCCAGAATTTCTTAAAAATGCTGGAAAAAATGTAAAACAGTGGCTAACTAAATTTTTCTGGAATGTCCTAGAAACCGGCAATCTACCAAAACATTTTAAGACTACGAAAGTGATAGCGATACTTAAGCCAAGGAAACCATCCAACGAACCAGGAAGCTATAGCCCGATTGCCCTTTTGAGCACCTGCTATAAATTGCTAGAACGGCTCATATACAATCGTATCGCACCGATCTTGAATGACCAGATCCCAGTCGAACAAGCTGGTTTTCGTCCCAATCGCAGTTGCACTGACCAACTGCTCGCTTTAACATCCTATATCGAAGCTGGGTATCAAAAACAACTAAAAACAGGCGCAGTATTCATCGATCTTACTGCAGCATATGACACGGTCTGGCGAATCGGGATTATATATAAGCTGTTCAATGCAATACCTTGTAGCACCATCTCGCGTTTAATTAACAACATGCTGAGTAATCGTGTATTCAAAGTTCATCTAAATAATTCCTGTAGTAGGTCTAAAATGCTTAACAATGGTTTACCACAGGGTTCCGTCCTGGCGCCATTACTTTTTAATTTGTACATTCATGACATTCCTGACACAACATCAAAGAAATTTGGTTACGCTGATGATTGGACCCTGGCCACTCAAAACAAAGACATGAGTGTTTTGGAGGATTTGCTCTCAACTGACCTAGCGATAATGAATGACTATTTTCGAACGTGGAGCTTATTTCCCAATCTAAGTAAAACCGAGAGCTCCTGTTTCCACTTAAACAACAAACTGGCAAAACACGAACTATCACTGTTATTTAATGGTACTGTCATTAAATACAATCAACAGCCAAAGTACCTGGGCATTACTCTCGATAGAACTCTTTCTTTTAAACTCCACTTAGAAAATACGTCACAAAAACTTAAAACGAGAAACAATATATTGCACAAACTGGCAGGCTCTACATGGGGTGCTACTCCAGCTACCCTCCGAACAACTGCTCTAAGTCTGGTTTACTCAGTGGCTGAGTATGGCGCACCAGTCTGGTTGAATAGCACACATACTTAAAAAGTTGACTGCTAGCTGCATGCCGTGATGCGTACTATAAGTGGTACTATCAGATCCACTCCTTTACCTTGGCTCCCTGTGTTAAGCAATATCGCTCCACCTGCACTTAGACGCTCGCATGCTCTCATGCGTGAACATAAAAAGGTAACCAACAACATCACGTTACCCCTCCTCCACATAAAACTGCCAGCAACCTGCTGGCAACTGATTTTAATATCTTGGATGCCTGGGACACCTCCTGGCAACATTACAACACAACTGGCCTTTCTATTACTAACCCGACTTCTACCCAACCTGGTTTCGATTTGCCACGTCAAACCTGGACCACATTAAACCGAATAAGAACGAATCATGGACGTTGTGCTGATTCTTTCTACAAGTGGGGCATTTCAGAGTCCCTGAGTGTGACTGCGGCGCTCCACAACAAACTATAAAACACATTGCAACTGTGTGTCCAATTCGACGTTACAATGGCAACATCTCAGACATCCATTTGGCAACTCCCGATGTAGGAGCATGGATAGACTCGCTCGATGTAAACATCTAATGTTCAAATGTACTGCCCAATGTTCAAATATTTTAATAGTTAATTTTTTATTTATTTAGAGCACTAGATATCATTAATATATTATAATTGTTATTGTTTAGTTAAAACACACATTTTTGATATCTATATGTTTATTACAACCGATCAATTTCGAAAGCTAAGCTTTCATTTTCAAGGATCGTTCTAAACAAAAAGTTACAAAAGTTGAAAATTAATATATAGTGACATTTTTGTAATTATAAATCTAAATGAAATCTAATAATAAGTTAAAACATTAAAGGAAGAATTATATAATCATAAAAATATTGAGAGAAGGATATATGATGCTGACTTTTTTTTACTAGTTATTTAACCGAAAAATGGGGGAGGAGATGTTTTTATCAATTATGTAAAGTATTATAATAAACCATTCAAAATTATAAATCTAACAATTATTAATGCTTAAGAGTAAATACCTATTCTTATTGAGATTATTGACAAGTGGTCACAATTTGTGTTTAAAAAGGGGAGAAGGTCTAAATATTGATACAATAAATGTTATAAAAAATTTTGTTCCTTCATTGTTAATTATATAAACTTGAGGGTTTGTTGAAAGATCTACAAGATTAAATTATGTAATGATTTTGGAATTAAAGTATTTTGTGATATTAAGATTTAGGTATAAATTTTCAAAAAATATATTCAAAGATTAATTATTTTTACTACTAAACTAAATTATAAGATGTACAATCAAACAAAAAGCCAACTGAAAGGTAATAAAGTTATGGTTTTTGAACATAAGGTTCGATTTTTAAGGTTTGTTTATTATTATTATTTGCAAAGTTGAAACAATGAAGAATAGATTTGACCGTTATCAGCATTCATTAGATTATTGTTTGATTGTATCTCTATGGATTCTATTATTTCTAAGCGGCGGTTGTCTGTGCATTCTTTTACTAATCTCAGGTTATCGATGTTGAATTCATGTGTCTTTGTGATCATGTGCTCTGCTACTGATGACTCTGTTGGATTTTTCAGTCTTGTTGCTCTCTCATGTTCTTTTGAATCTAGTGCCTATTGACCTTTTTGTCATACCAATATATACCGCTCCACAATCTTGGGTGTTGCATGTTATGGAGTAAATGCCTGATTTATGTGTTTTTTCTTCTCTGTCTTTTGTAGATGAGGTCAAACTACTTATTTCGCTGGTAGATTTTGTTATTACATCAAATCCTTTTTTGTGAAAAATGTTGGACATAGCTTCGGTAAGACACGGTACATATGTCAACACGGCTCTGTTCTTTGTTGTTTTCTCGGATGCTTTTAAAGTTGTGATATTATAACGCTGTTTCTTTTTAACCATTTTGTGGCGAATCTGGTCTATCCATATTTGTGTATATCCGTTTTCATCTGCTATTTTGTAGATAGTTGACAACTCGTTCTGGTAATCTATTTCTTCCATTGGTATGTTTATCAGTTTGTTCATTTAATGTGTATCCATGTTTTGTTTTAGGTAGATTTCATAGAAGAGTCTACCTATTTTTAAGTTTAATTTTTAATGTGTCACAAAAAAACCATACGCTAAATAAATAAAACAAGAAATTGGAAACGAGTTTGTTACAATTTGAAAAGAATGTTGAATTAACGCTGAATTTGGAAAATTAATGTTTTTTTTTGCGTTATAACTGGCTAAAGTTTCAATCATTTCTGTAGTGATATATTTAACCCTATATTTTCTATCTGGATAACATAATGTATCATCACTTAAATGAAGTTTCGCTTGAGTATACTAATATCAGCTCCAGTGTCTAACAAAAAAGTAAAAGTTTGGTTTAAGTATATAAGAATTTGTAAAATAAGAATTGGAATTAAGATCTTAATTATAATCAATAGGTTTCGACTGCGTAGTAAAATATGTTTTAGACACTCTTCTTTGGTAAGTTATGGATCCGAACCGGAGTGCTCGTTATTGTTCGTTGACTTAATCCTGAAAAGTTTCCCAAAGCCGTTATGTTGTCTAGTGGTTGTAGTGGATTTTTAAAATGAGAATTTGCGTACCTTCGCTTTCTACAATCGTTTATATGATAACCAGGTATTTTAAAATACGCACAAGTTTTATTTCTAACACGTCTAATATTAGGCGGTATAGTTGGTATAATGCATTATAATACGTCGGTATAATGCATTTGCTCTACCAAATGAATGTGAATAATTCAGTGAATTTCTGTTTGTGAATGCTGTTTAATTTCCGTTGAAAAATATATCTGTGGTATGAATTATGATCATGCCATTGTTTGAGTCAAACTACTTTGTCGACGATTACTTAATATTAATTTGCCTAACACGCTTGTATGACTGTTTCTTGGAGCTTGGTAAACCGACACGCCCTGATTATTAATTTGACTGACTTGTTTAGTCCTTCTTTGAAAAGCTTTAAGAGCAGTTCTAGATGCAGTTCTAGATTTTAGGCTGGTGCTGGTTGCAGTAGATTCAGCTCCTTCTGAATTGATACATACTTCGATTAATTCTGAAAGTATCCGTTCAACCCGACCTGCATAAGTTGCAGTGAAATAGAACATAGATATTCATAATATTAGAACCCATCTTATGTTTACCTTCTGGAACCCAATAGCCCAAACGAATTGTCTAAGATTGCAATATTGACAAAAATTCATAAATGAAATGATTTCTAATTTTTCACAATCAATCACGATAAAAACTAAAAATACCAAAAGTTAAATTAAACTGAAGCTTGAGACTTTGAGGTGTCAAGATTTTGATATGTGGGAATGGTTTAATAGTTTTTTAATGAAATATGATATGGAGCAATTAGGGCACGCAAAACCTGTAAACGATTAACCGGTTAATCAGTTTTACTGACCAAAAGTTCATATTAAAATAAAACCCATTCGTGGCAACCAATTCTACTTTGTGGCAACACGTACAGACGTTAAAATTACCTACACATACGGGTGTTCAGCTGCAAATCGATCAATCAGCTGAGGTATTCTCACAACAATGTGCACGATATTTTCAATTGCATTACGGTGTGTCAACAAAAAAGCACAAAGCTTAGGTTTTATTGAATAAAATTATTCAAATTTTATGGCAATTTTACCAAGCCTAAGTAACATTACGTAATATTATCAATTTTGCTGGTAACTTTACCATGGGTAATACTACTTTTACATTTGTACTCAAATAGTAGATTTTGTTTTTCCTTATTTTACTCACGGAAATGAAATTATGGAAAATAATGATCGGAAAACAAATAATGGAAAATAATGAAAATAATGATCGCTTCCTGCTATGATTAGAATCCAGAACTCAGGTAGAATATTTACGCGTATGCTTAAACTGTGGCTGTTTGAAAATGAGAATGTCAACTTATTTTTTAATGTAATCGTCTAACCAATGATCTTTTCGTTCTAGTACGGATTTTACTTAATAAAATGAAACAATCTAGTTTTTCGTCTTTACTTCCCCACAACCTGCTAACAATGAAGAAAATTTTCTGATGGTGCCACAATACAGACATAGCTGTCTAAGTGGTGTCTACATTTCAAATTTTTGATACTTCATGATCATGATGAATAATTTTTAAAATTTTTTTGTTTTAGTGTAAGTTTTCTTTCATGTATTCATGTATTCATTATAATAATATGTAGTACAAAATTTGAGATCATTAAATAAATAAATAAATAAATAAATAAAATATATATATATATATATATATATATATATATATATATATATATATATATATATATATATATATATATATATATATATATATATATATATATATATATATATATATATATATATATATATATATATATATATATAATATATATATATATATATATATATATATATATATATATATATATATATATATATATATATATATATATATATATATATATTTTTTTATATATATATATATATATATATATATATATATATATATATATATATATATATATATATATATATATATATATATATACATATTAGGGTGCTTTTTTTTTGGGCGACAATTCTTTTTTTCTGGTGCCCCACCAAAATTTTTTTGGAAATACCCAAGAAAACGTCCTCCTAAAATATGAGCCCTCAAAATTAATGTTTAGCACTCGGCCTTTGCGTTTGAATATTTTCCATACAAAATACATGTAAACTTTAGTGTTTTTTTAAAAAAAAATTACAGCTCAGCGGCTTTTTATACTATTTCAAAATGGAAAAAAGCAACTAACTCAGGATTAAATTATCTACAAAAATGCTTATGGAGGTGTAACTGTAACTTACACCGGTGACACAGTACAGATCACAAAAGGAAATTTTATATGAATTTCTTGTTCTTTTGTTTTTATTTCATAAATGGCTAAAGCTACAGGAAAATCTGTCAAAAACAAAGTTGTAGTTAATTAAGTTTCCTACAATAAACTTATAGTAACCGAATCTCTATGATTGATATATCTCGAGATAATAAGCTTTTATTAAAATGGATGTTTTAAGAGATTTTCGTTATAAATTTATGAAGACCACAAGTTCTTAAACAATAAATGTTTATTATCTCAAGAAATATCAATCATAGAGATTCGGTGATTAAAAGTTTTTTGTAGGAAAATTAATTAACTACAACTTTGTTATTAACATTTTTCCTGTTGCTTTAGCCATTTATGAAATAAAAACAAAAGAACAAGAAATACATATAAAATTTGCTTTTGTGATCTGTACTGTGTCACCGGTGTAAGTTACAGTTACACCTCCATAAGCATTTTTGTAGATAATTTAATCCTGAGTTAGTTGCTTTTTTCCATTTTGAAATAGTATAAAATGCCGCTGAGCTGTAATTTTTTTTTTAAAAAACACTAAAGTTTACATGTATTTTGTATGGAAAATATTCAAACGCAAAGGCCGAGTGCTAAACATTAATTTTGAGGGCTCATATTTTAGGAGGACGTTTTCTTGGGTATTTCCAACAAAATTTTGGTGGGGCACCGGAAAAAAATAATTGTCGCTTAAAAAAAAAGCACCCTAAATTATATATATATATATATATATATATATATATATATATATATATATATATATATATATATATATATATATATATATATATATATATATATATATATATATATAT
>OY856186.1:257328511-257403829 GCA_963693315.1 Diogma glabrata
GAATTAAAATTGTTTGATAATGTTTGATTATAAATTATATGTGATGGTATAATTGTAGTTGTGACGCAGTTCATTTGATCTTTGTTGGACGTTTATTTGATCTTTGGTGGATTTAATATGTTGTTAAAAGTAGTTTTAACCAACTTAAATAAAACTGTTCCGAAATTGCATTGATAAAGTTGTTTCGGATAATGTATTTAATTTGGTTTCATAATTTTTTTGAATTATTCTGTTTCTACTCAAATTTTTTATTTAAACTAATCTGACACATCTAATTTTATTTGTACACAAAACTGTCAGACCCCAAAATCTACCTATTTCTAGCGCATTCTTAGACACAAAAAATAAGAGATAAAAAACAAAATTGTTCGAAAAATTTGCAGAATAATTGTGCAATTAATCCAGCAATGGCATATTTCGTGATCATTTGGTGCACTGTCTTCCTCAATAAATAAATCCCAAAGTTATATGATGAGAAATTTCTTCGAGCCAGTAATAGCGTAGCATCATTAAGGAATTCTCTATAGCTAAGATTGAGTGTCCTACCAATGAATGAATAGATCTCATCAGACAGAACTTCTAAGACATCATCTTGGCTAGTGATATCTCACTGTTAGTGTCAGTGGTATGTGATATCTTACGCCATCTTATATATCAACAGCAGAAATTGGAGTACGCGAGGTTGTCACATCCGTAGATCTTAAATTTAAAAAAAATTACAAAAACTGATTCCTTTATGCGTGAAGGTTCAAACAATTAATATACAGTAAAAAACTAAACAAAACTTTTCAGTGGATATCAAACTAGTAATGCAGCAGGTATAAAAGTAATTATTTGGATGACATGAAATGTAAATGAACATTAAATATGACACATGAAGTGTGTCAAAAAATCGTTAAGTGTGTCAAAACAAGAAAATTTACTTTGGTTTTGTATAAAAAATGTTCATTTTAAGAGAAAATGAGTAGTAACATGGAATGTGGAGAAATCTTGATGTTAGATTATTGCATTATAAGTTTGTTAAAAAATTATTGTCAAGTGTGTCAAAAAAAAGATTTTTATTTACTTATTGCCCAATTTTTTGGAAAAAATAAAATTAATTATTTGTATGACATGAAATTTTGTTATTATTGTAATAAACTTCGTTAAGAATGGGTTAATTTAATTTACTCATAAATAACCAATACAGTCTGCTTTCCACATTCAGACTATGGCAAAGATGAATTAAAAGTTAACTCCTTTTAACTAATACATTTTGCATAAATGCAAATTAAATTTTGCTAAACAAATGTTTAGATTAATGAAAGTAGGTGTGGCCTATTCTTGATGTACGTACTATTGATTTCTAGAAACTACAGTGAGTTAGAAGAAGTTTCTGCTTATTTGTTTTTGGATATAAATAAGCGAACAAAATATCAGATAATGAGTTTTAATTTTGCAATTAAAAGTGTTTTACAAATATTCGAAAGTATAAGGAATAATCGGTGGTACTTGAGCCTGGGTACTAATAGTGAAAGAATTTGAACATACTGGAATAGTAAATACAGATTTTACGATTCCGAATATTATTGATTCAAATTGTGGAAAAGCGGTGGTACTCAAATTGGAGACCATGGAATTTATTGTAATTAAAATCGGAAGTTGCTGTAATTGGTTGATAAATAAAGATTGAGATTTTGTTAACTAAAGATCCGTCTTTTTACTGTCGTATTTGCTCAATAATCGAAAAGAACCAACGAAGAGTCGTTATATTATTATAGAGAATTATGGCATTATAAGTTTGTCAAAAAAATAATGTGTGTGTCAAAAGAATGATTTTCATTTATTTTTTTAGAAAAAAATAAAATTAGTATGAAATGAAATGTAATGAACATGATATTATTATTATTGAGAATTTTATTGCATTATAATTTTGTCAAAAAAATATTGTTAAGTGTGTCAAAAAAACGATTTTTGGGAAAAAATTTAGCTGTTTGTATGACGTAAATGTAATTGAACAAGAAACTGGACATGGTAATTTTTTAATTTGTTATTGTTTTTGAAAAATTTTTGGAATTTTGAAAAAAGTTTGTATTTTTGATTTTGTAATAGTTTTTGCAGTATTTTTAGAATTTTGGAAAAAGTTTTAATTTTTGATTTTGTTATAATTTTGCAATAATTTTAGAATTTTGGAAAAAAATAGAATTTTTGTATTTTACATATATATATATTTTTAGAACTTGGAAAAAGTTTCAATTTATGATTTTGTAAGAATTTTTGGAATATTTTAAGAATTTTGAGAAATTTGAAATTTTTGATTTTATTATAATTTTTGGAATTTTGAAAAATGTTTCAATATTTGATATTGTAATAATTTTTGCAATATATTTAGAACTTTGGAAAAAGTTTGAATTTTTAACAATTTTTGGAATATTATTAGAATTTAGAAAAAGTTTAAATATTTGATTTTATTCTAATTTTTGCAAAATTATAACAATTGCAAAATTATAACAAAATCAAAAATTGAAACTTTTTTCAAAATTCCAAAAATAATTTTATAATAGTTTTAGAATTTTTGAAAAAAGTTTTAATCTTTGATTTTGTAATAATTTGTAGAATACTTTTAGAATTTTTAAAAAAGTTTTATTTTATTTAATTTTTACACTATTTTTGGAATTTTGAAAGAAATATGAATTTGTGATTTTCTAATATTTTCTCGAAACGCTATATGGAGAGGCTTTTGAGTATTTGCTGAGTGTATCATCTTTTCACTAAATTATGTTAATATATGATCTGTTATAATTTTCCGGCGACGAATTGACGTTTCGTGTTGGTTTTGTAATAAATTTCTAAACAGAGATAAAATACTTGTGCTTTTACAAAGAGTTTTATGTTTGATATACATCGCTACCGATAACTAAAAAAAATGTCCTCATAAAAGTTTTATGCCGAAAACTATATCAAAATCCTTAAGCAAAACCGAAGTCTCGATATCTCAGAGTTGTGATATTTCAGCCCCTTCATATTTTAAAATTAAATTATAATTGTTGCCTAATTGTGATATTGACATTTGTTATTTATCTTTTTTTCAATTTAATGAATATTGGAGAAAATTTTTTGCCTTAGTTTTATTTTAATTTAAACCAATGAAATTCTCTAAAATGTAATGACATCATTCAATTTCACCAATAAAATTTGAATTATACTAGTAAAAATATTTATACGTCTGGCCTACTGGGATATTAAAAATTATCATTCTAATGTTGAAATAACTCACTGTTATCAAAGTAGGCCAACGTATAATTCATAAAAAATATATAAATAAATGAAAAATGGCAAAAAATTTTCTAAACGAATTCCCCTCGTTCGTTGATAAATTCTCATAATTTTTTGAAAAATTCCTCAAGCAAGTGGTATTGATAAAAGCCCTCGGCCTACGGCCTTGTGCTTTTATAAATATACTTGCTTTCGAAATTTTTGGCAAAAATTATTTCGAATTATCACCGCCCTTGAGAAATTACAACTGAAAATTTTTCTATTTTACTCATTAAATTATTTTTAAGCAACACTGCTCAATCAAACCACTACTTAAACCACTCGTCCTTCGGACTCGTGGTTTATTGTGCGCTTTGATTCGCAGTGTTGCTAAATAATTTAATTCGTAAAATCAAAAAATTTTCGAAAAAATTTCAATGACTCGTGGTATTGCATCCGAAAATTGTTTAAGAGAATAAAATTAAAATGAATCTATAAAACAAATTGACTTACATAAACGTAAATTATTTAATTCGGAGCTAAAGTGCTACTTATTGTGTTGAGTCTATACTATAGTTTGACAATTATAGACCATACACAAACAGTCACTTTAGCTCCGAATTAAATACACTATTTTTTCGGCAAACGGTAATATTT
Source organism: Diogma glabrata (assembly GCA_963693315.1). Lineage (NCBI taxonomy): Eukaryota > Metazoa > Arthropoda > Insecta > Diptera > Cylindrotomidae > Diogma > Diogma glabrata. Next base: position 257,332,403 of record OY856186.1, read on the forward strand.
TTTTATAAATATGATATTATAATACATCAAAAATTTATAAATATAATTTATTACCGTCATAATTAAGTCCAAAAAGTAAAAACATTTAAATTTGTATAAATAAGGTTCTTTATTAAAGCAAGCTCCAATTCAAAATTTCATTATCCAACTAAACTATTGGTTATGTTTTGTTGTCATAGTTACATACAATAATTCAAAATTTTATAATCAAATCAGAATCAATTTCTTATTTGTTGTTGTCATAGTTATACAATTTGTTTGAAAAAATAACAAAATAACAAATGCTACTTTCCTGCCGCCGTAATATAAAATAAAAATGGAGTTACTTTTGCAGCCGCTTTGATTATAAGTAAAAAAAGTAAGACTTTAACTAACTCCCTAGCGGCAGTAAAGTTAAACTTTAAAGCCATTTGCCGAAAAAAATATTTATTTAGATGAAGTGATAGCGAAACCCTCTTACCCACTTTTTATATCCAATGGCTACGATGTTCGCTTCATTTATCGGCAATCAAATAAAATCAATGATATTGTAGAACGCCGGTATACTAATAATTATTGGCGTGTGGATAAATTCGATCAGACCCTTAGGGATATATTCCAAATTGATAAACCAAATTTAATTTTATGAACAATCGGTTATGCTTAATGTAAGAAATATAACAGCAGTGCAGTTTGATAGCTCTGGAAAAATTATAGCTATGGAAGTCTATGATAATGTGAATACGATGCTTAAGGAACAACGGAAAAGTATTTATTGGTCACGTAGACCTTGACATACAACTTTGGATATACAAAAATACCAAAACTGGTATTTTGTATATATCTAAAGTTGTATGTCTAAGGTCTACGTGACCAATAAATACTTTTCAGTTGTTCCTCCAAGAACTTTCTATTTATTTAGTAGTTATTTATACCTTGTTATAAAAAACAACTAAAATTAAATTTTTGGAGAACATAAAATTAAAAATCTCTATCACAATAAAACCACAAAACCAACTCATTATTCTGTAAGTATTATGTTCGTATATGTTAATTACTGTATCGTTAAATTTACTTTTTCTTATTATAATCAATTCTTTAACGTTGACGTCACAACTAAGTCAAAAAAAAGCGAGCGGAATTCCATGAATGGGGTTATTCCATACACTGAACAATGAAATCACTATATAACAATATATAAGAAGAATATAAAGAAATTGATAAAATCCTGGGTGCAGCTTACTTATTTGAGCGAGGTTTGGTTGATTTGTATCTAACTTTTCAAGAAAACGGTTTTTTAGGTGAAGACTGAAGAATACTATCGACAATATTATTCATCACACTCCTTTCAATATTAAGTTTATAGGTGTGATGACGGCCAGCCAACCACAACGATTTTCGGTCGAATTTCTGTTAAATTCTGATACATGTCCCTTGGATCAGTTCTGTGTTTGTATTAGATGTTTTAGTATCAAAAGACATATATAGATGATGTTATGTATCTCAAATCGAACTGCTTCGCAAATAACTATATGTCAGCCAAATATTGCCTTTCTGAGGAATAGGTATGGCAAGCAAATGCCCAAAACCTTTGTTAGTCACTTGATATACAACTCTATATTCTATAGTTTTGACACTCCTATATTGACAACGAGTATAACTGTTTACTATCAATACGCAAATTCGGCCACCCGAGCTACGAAAAATTTGGAAACATCGTAACCAAGCTCCTAGCAGTTGATTTAAATGTACTGTGTACTTGTCAAATAGAGACCTGTTTCGATCCCAAAAAAACGTGCGTGTCTGATCAAGAGGTTAGGTAAAGCATTAGCTATAGGATCCTGTAGGTTCTGAAGATGTGGGATACGAGTCTTTCACAAAAACGATCGTATTGATTTCAGCGAAAGCTTTGTAATAATTATTCTTATATGAATATGTTTTGTTTGCATATGCCTTACGGTAAAACATTTTCGTTTATTTAAAAGTTAGACACGTTTAGTGTTGGAATGAAAATAGTTGGAATAGCTGGAAGGAAAACCACACTAGACACCAAACCAATGATTGATTCGAGTAACGGCATGAGTGGTAAGTCAAAAACGACTGTAAATTATTGGACTTTATAAAAGAAAAATAGTTATTGAATTACTGAATCTATGCTTGGGAATCTCGGCTTGGTAATCTCCTACAAACTTGTTTATATATAAAAATAACTGCACTATCATAAATTAAGATTTATACGAACGAAAATTTTAAGTTTAATAAAAAAGACGCCAACATTATATAAATTAAATTAAATAAGTACATTTAATGATCCACTTGAAGTCCATGTAAAATATTAACAACCTCTTGTAATCGCATTAAAATAGTCCACAATATGAAACGTAAATAGATAAACAACAAGATCTTAACCACATGGAAAGAAATCTTGGTTGTGCATCAATATCTTAAACTGAATGTAACAACTTACAATCCCCCTTTGTAATTGTTTTCTCATATTGAAACCAAGAGTTGGTATCATATCTTCACCAAACTGTCCAGATACAATAACATTAACAAATTTCGTCTTTCCTGAATATTGAAGATCAAATAATGTCAATTTCATTTCTTCTTTCCAATGCAAACTAACTCTTAATCCAATCCAAAATTCGATGTATCACAGCTAAACACTTTGAATATAACTATTTGCACACTTGGATAAACATTTTAATTAAATTAATATTTAATCCAAAAACAGATAGTTCAGTTTATGATAAATTTAATAATCTAAACGATGTTCTAATTTGATTTCAAATTTACATAATTCAATTTTAATTATTGAACACAAATGGCACAAGTTGTTTGTTTCATTAAAATTTACATAATGTCTCGATCGAACATTTGATCGGATATTTATAGATACTAGGAGGGCCCGGCGTGCTTCGCTACGCTTATAAATAAAGTTTTTGCGTAGACATTTTGTTGACGTAGAAGCAATGATTTCAAAAAGTGGTAATGAGAAATGCTAGCATATAATTTTTAATTTTTCTTTTTAAATATATGAATGAAAAATAATCAAAACTCTAGCTGATCAGTTCGGATATATGAAAAATTAGCGATCAAATAAGTTTTCAAGTAAGCTTATTTGATCACTAACTTATTTGATCGCTAATTTTTCATATATCCGAACTGATCAGCTAGAGTTTTGATTATTTTTCATTCATATATTTAAAAAGAAAAATTAAAAATTATATGCTAGCATTTCTCATTACCACTTTTTGAAATCATTGCTTCTACGTCAACAAAATGTCTACGCAAAAACTTTATTTATAAGCGTAGCGAAGCACGCCGGGCCCTCCTAGTAAATATAAAAAAAGAAAAAAAAGTTTTAAGTTTTAAACCATTACCAAAACTACGTGAAAAAGCCTCAAAAATTCAACCGCGCATAACGCCGATTCAGAGTACACAAAAAATAAAAGCAGAAACAACTTTTTTCCTTTCGTCAATACCAACAAAAGATCAAAATTTCAGATTTTTTAAAAATCAAAAATTTAAAAATCAACAAAAAATGTACGTTTTCAAAATAATAGCCCTCCTATAATAAGAAAACAAAGAAAAATATTACGCAAACATCTTTATATCAATAAACAAAATAATCGAAATAATATCGAAAACCGTCCTTGTTCAAAGACAAAAGACGACTGAAATGAAAGAAAATAAATTTTTAAGTTTCGTTTTTGTTGTTCGATAGCTAATATATAAAAAAGAAAATATCATTCATAAAATATCATCATAAATATCATTCATAAAATATCATTCATAAAATCAACATTATTACGCATATTACGCATATAATCTCTTTTATTCCGACGACTCGAAAACCGTCCTTTGTTCAAAGACAAAAGACGACTGAAATGAATGAGAAAAAAAAGTTTCGTTTTTGTTGTTCGTTGTTCGCTAATATATAAAAAAGAAAATATAAAAAAATAAAATAAATTTTTAATTTCGTTTTTATATGTATGTAAACTTATAATGCATATGTATATAAAAAGTTTTCCGTATATAATAACTTTTTTATTAATGATCCGATTTGTGTGAATCCGAATCCGATTATAGCTTACACTAATATCAGTTAGCTGTGAAAATTTGAAATGATTCCATCTGCGAATAAAAAAGCCTTAGGCTCCACAAAGTTTTGATCTAGCGTATTAATATATAAGAAGATAGATTGTCCTTTTCTTGTTGCTTTTTAATTGTATTTTTCATCGCATACAAATTTACAATTTTCTTATATCATCATTATATAGATATTTCTTCTGACCCTTTGTATCTGACTGAACTCCTCCTAAACGGCTGGATTGATTTTGATGAAAATTTGTGTGTGTGTGATAAGGTCTGTGATCTGAGAACGGTTGAGATTTACAATTGGAAAAAATGTGGACAAAAGGACGGCGGGTCTCCCGAACACCTGTAAGTTTGAAACTTCATTATCTTCTAATCCTGGCTTTCAATCTTATTGAGACTTGGTATATTAGGTTTAAGAACTGTTCTCAATATTTCTGCGTACCTGCGTATCGGTTTGTTACTTCCGGTTAAAATTTTTTTTTGAAATTTTTTAACGTGTCTATCCCTAAACACTTTATAACCTACCCCTACCCCCAATTATACTAAAATAACTGAATTAAGTAATAAAAACAACAACAATTGCATACAATTTTCAGATTGTTTAAATGTTTCAGTCAAATCAAACGCGGCTTTATAGTCACAGTTACAAATTGATTTTCATGAAACGTTGGTCAAAGTTAATGCAAAAGATTTAAGACAAATTTACTAAGCTTTTGGGTACATTGAGCAAAGGATTGGAGGGTGCAGGATTCTCCCGAGCACATGTTTCTTTTAAAGATCTATATTATTTGTAATCGAATGATAATCGATAATCGAATTGAATGGAGATTGAAAGGATAAAGAATTCATTAGTTTTTGGGCGATATTGGGGTAAGTCGTGTTGGGCCTCTTGAGCTCTTGTTTATTTGAAACATCAATAATATCAGTTTCTGATAACGGATTTTGACTGCTACTGGCCGGTGATTTCAGACAGACATTGCCGGTCATTGCACGTCCTGATCATCCACATATATATGCGGATGAAATTAACCCATGCTTGAAAGAATCACACTTATGACGAAGTGTCAGTAAATTATCTTTTACCATAAATATGCATGTTCACCTTCAAAATGATCTATTGGCATTAAAATTCAATTGCATGAAAATACATAATGCATTCGATTCCCAGAAAATGTTTGCAACATAGTGGTTATCAAAGATGCTTTGATTAAAAGTATATTTCCAGATGTACAAGCAATTACACTAATCATGCTACGTGAGTGACCTATTTGGGCCACAAAAAATATAGTTGCCGAAGCAATTAATTTTAAAATACAACAGTTGTTGCCTGCCAATGAAATTATATAATTCAAAACGATTAACACTGTTGTCGATTCTGACGAAGTTGTCAACTTCCTGTTGAATTCTTGAACTCATTGGATTTAACAGGAATGCCACCACATAATTTCCAATTGCAAATTGGTTCACCAATCATATTGCTTAGACATTTGAGTCCACCAAAGCTATTTAATGGTACGTGGAATTACGTGAACTTGGAATTTTTTTTATTATTGAAAGTTAGGCATGTTTAGTGTTAATATAATTAATTATATATTAAGGTCTCTGAATATCCGAAGATACCATGCCAACTAGGAATTAGAATCGATTGAGAATTAAGTTTCTTTGAGAAATTTATGAACGCGAACTCCGAACTTTTGAAGATTAAAGTTATCATGGAAAACCCACGAAGATAACGAATTCTAGAGATGAGGGACTCTGTTGAAACAGTCGCGCTGGAAGGCTACAGTTCTACATCTAATTATTTGAACTGTAAAAGGATGTACCGCTACCGATGCTCTGATATGATGTGATAGGTTTGCAGACTTAGGTAAAATCGATTTGATCTCATCAGAAACCCGTTCATCCATGATATATTTGTAGAAAATCGACAAATCAGCAACATTTCTTCTATATCCTGCAAGGAATCAAGGTAATTAGTAAGACTTGAGTTACCAATTAATTTAACTGCTCTCCGCTGCACAGAATCAAGATACTTCAAACTACATAAGTATGCTCCACCCCATATGTGAGAACAATATTCCATGCAGGGACGTATAAAAGATTTGTATATTAAAAGAAGCTGTTCGCTACTGAAAAACATACGACATCGTCCTAAAAACCCCAATTTTTGAACAGCGTTCATGGCTAGGCTAAAAATATGGGAATACCGCGATTGTTAATAAAAATCATGGGCAATGTTCTTGAAGCTGCCATTTGAAAAAGGCAAGTGTCTATAGGCAAAATTGTTCTTCTAGCACGCATTCCACTGATCCCTTTAGACTCGCTCATTTCATTAAAACGTTTGCAAATTCCAATTCGATTGGCATTCGCAATAAGTTTTTAAGTCACAAGGCCAAACAATTTTCAATTTGTGGGTTGGAGAAACCCCTTGCTTTTCGCTTGGCCAATTATTTATTGCGTGTTTGAAGGTTGAAATACAAAATGCAAACAAAAAATATTGTTCTGTAGTGGTTAATATATTTAAATCTAAATAATTAATCACCACAAACTCATGACATGAACCATCTGCTACTTAATCATATTCACGCCACCCATACGAAAAATTAATGCATTAACTTGTTTAATCAATTCGAAATCGAAAATCCGATTTAGTTCAATGGAACATTTTTCATCATTTTGGTTGGCGGTAAAAAGTAAAAAATATTTCTATTACCATACGGGCTTGCAACTTGTAACAACACAAGAACATTAATATTTTCCGCGAATTCATTAATAATAAATTCAGTGAGTTTATTGATGTACCAATATCAAATTAACTATGAATTTTTAATCTCAGAACTGTGTAACATTAATTGTACAAAGTATAAACTATAATCTTTATAATAATAAATTTAAAGTGTGTCAAATTTAAAACGAAGACGGTGTTCTTTATTTATAACGCAACACGCCCATCATCATTATCATCAGTTCATCATATAGCATTAAGATAAAATTAAAAAAAGTGTTTCTGTATAATAATAATTTCGTTTGAATAATTATAAATAATAGTTTCGTTTAATAGCCAAATAAAGTTCAAACCATACGATGCAGCCACTATTACTGATTTCATTGAATTGAAGGAAGAATCGATTAGGATTGACAATCGCTCAAAAGTTATCTACAAATAAATTGTAGGTGGTACGAAGTTCACCTGGTCTTCTGGTTTCAATATAAAATGCTAGATAGTAAAACCATTTTCATATATCATCTCAGTAAACAATTTTAGTCAAATGAGAAAATACTCTCCTCTACAACTACAACCATTCTATTTTTCATAAATTTGAGCAACCGTATTATATCTACATATAATACTATGACAAAAGCTTTACATGTATTAGAAACATTGCTTGTGTAACGCAACATGTTAAAAATTGGTTGATTGACCTGTACAAAAACTGTTTTGTTTTTCGACATGGATTATTTTAATATAATGAACTGAATTAAGACCGGAACCGAAATAAAATAGTAAATCATTTAGAGAATAGCTTTAGATATGAATATTCTTGTTTTAGAATAAAACTCGAAATAGGCCCCTCGTTACACAACCAGAACAACTGTAGCAAGTATTTTAAATTTAGTTTTAAGCATTGTGATGCCACGATAATTTTCACGCTTTAGACTCTCATGAAAGCTATTTTCATTTCTGATGGCTGTGGATCTTGAGTGGAATTTTTTTGTTAGATCCCGCATTTGGAAACATTCTTTCAATTTTTTATTAGTCGCATGTTTGTTGATGTGAATTGAAGCGTTTGCCGCTGTATGTTTAATGGCATCTCTGGAGGGATGTCATGCTATTGTATGTTTTTCGTTATTATCTGTTGATATCTATTCAACAGATCTGCATCTTTTATTGTGTCGATATTCATCTTATTGGAACACTAGATACACACTATGCAGCTGATCACCTGAATGTGGAGTGGGTCATTTTAACCCGGGCGGGTTACTACGGCGGGCTATGTGGTTGGTCGATGTATGCATGTATGTTCATCTGTTCCCTCATAACTTCTAAACTACTGATCACAATTTGACAAATGAGATATCGCATGAAGCGTTTGATCTTCTGCTGGTTATAGGCTTACTGATGATACAATAAATTGAATATGGCGGTGCCTAGAGGACAAAGGTCATGACCCAAAAAAAAATTGAATTTAAAGATGCCGTGTTGGGTATCAAATGAAAGGACTTGATTTGCTGATTTGCTTTAACTAGCGATTTTGCTTGGCTGCACCCGATAATTGGGAATAATATCATAATGGCTATCACTCTTAATGAATGATCCTGGCCGTTTTGTTTATTGCCAGAGTAAATACTGTTGCATCGTTATGAACACGATAACGTAGGAGGGCTACCACAGCCCTTTCATTTGATCGGACGCACAGGTTCCCACTCCTTTTAAAAAATAATTTTAACACTTTGTAAACGTATAAATGTCTCACGGGTAACGGGGTAATATTAATAATTGTTTGAAGAGAGGAAATGCATGCTCTATTTTTTTCTTCTTTAGCATGACACGAATTATATGTTTTTGAACTAGTATTAATGGTTCGAGGTTGGAATAGTAGATACCACCACAACAGGTAATACCATATTGGATTCTAGATTCAATGAGTGCGAAATATATATTACGCAGTACTGATATTGGACAAATCGATCTTAACATATACATTTTACGCAATGATATTAGGAGTTCTTTTCATATTTTGTTTATATGACTTTTCCAATTTAGTCTGGAGTCAATAACCAAACCGAGATACTTAATTTTTTCCACAACGTCAACTTCGAAACAATTTACTCCACATATAGAATTTGAGCAGATTGATGAATGATATAAGTATGAACTTTGCAGTGTGACAGGGGACATAGTTAAGTTAAAGTGCATTACTTTAGTTTTAGTGCTTAATATCATATAGTGAATTTTGAACCACACACTCAATAGTTCAAGATCATGTAGAACGTTTGCTTCATTATTAGCAACTGAATCAGCATCGTAAATCAAACCTATATCGTCAGCGAAAGCCACCATGAATCCTTTGAGTCCGCTTTTAAAAATGGAGTTTATATATAAAATAAACAGTATAGGACCCAGTACTGAGCCCTGAGGAACTCCCGCTTTCAAAGTTCCAAATACACTGTGGAATTCGCCAACTTTGACACATTGTGTTCGACTTGATAAGTAAGATTTAAACCAAGAATGGGGTAGACCTCTTATACCCATATTCCAGAGTTTGATAAGTAGAAGAGTGTGATTTACTGTGTCAAAAGCTTTGGATATATCAATATATAGACCTGCAACTTTCTTTTTTTTGTTTAAGCTTACATTCACTTTGCTCAAGAATTTTATGAGGGCATTTTCGGTTGACCTCTTCTTTCGAAAACCAAATTGATTTGGGGTAACTAAATTATGTTTATCACAATAATTGACTAGCCTGGTTTTAACTGCCTTTTCAAAAATTTTGGAAAATACATTTAGTAGTGCAATTGGCCTGCAATTGGTTGGCGAGTCTCTATCACCCTTCTTAAATAGCGGAAGCACAGTCGCGGCTTTCAAACTTTCAGGAAAAATACCGGTGTTTAGTGACAAGTTAAATAAGAATTTGAGAATACGAGAAATTGATTTTGAAATTTTTTTATTTAGGCAGCTAGTTATACCATCTATGCCATGTGAGTTTTTATTTTTTAGACCGGAGATTATAGATATTATTTCATTTTCTGTTATTTCGAAAAAGACAAAATTTTCCATCGCAGTTTCATCATATGCGAGGTGGCTAATCTTATCATTTAAGGTAACTCTATTTATAGAAAAAGAATCTGTAGGAACATTTAAAAAATAATCATTTAAAGTGTTAGCTATAACCAAAGGATCGCTACTACTTTTAGTAAGGCTGCACTCTAAAAAATAGTGTAAATTTACTCTTATAATAGGAGGTAACTGAATGCCTCCTATTATAATGGTAAATTTAGAACAGTGCGTAAAATAAAAATATTTACACATTTTGTCGTAATTCATCATTTGGTTAAAGAATGTATTATTACACAAAAAACATTAGTTGTTAGGCATATTCGATATATGTTTACCTATATTTTGATGGAAATCTACAACAAATTAGCTAAATATACACACAAAACCACAAAAAATTGTGTAAATTTACATCGAGTTGTTTAAATTTAAAATCTTTTTGACAGATTTTTACACCCTAAAAGAAGTATATTGCCACGAAGCTACTCGATTTTAACCCCTTGTGCATCAATCACGAGTCTGACTCGTGGACATTTATTTTGCTTTGTGAAACAATCACGAGTCTGACTCGTAGAAATTTATTTTACTTTCTAAGACAATCACGAGTTAGACTCGTGATAACAAAATAAATTAAATTCATGCTTTGTGAAACAATCACGAGTCTGACTCGTAGAAATTTATTTTACTTTCTAAGACAATCACGAGTTAGACTCGTGATAACAAAATAAATTAAATTCATGGAATCACTTGACTTTATTTCAAAACTGCGATCGAACGAATGAACCGATTTTAATGAATTTTTTTTTGTTTAAAAGGTACATAGTGACGCCTTATGAAAATATTACTTTAACAAAAAATATTCATATTTTTAGATGATTTTTTAAAATTTTATTTGTTCAAACATGGTGATTTCAAAAAGTATCGTTTTCTTCTCTTTCATAAATATATATATATAAAATGGTGGAATCAATATGGCAGCTACAGGCTTACGGCCTCACTCTGAAAGTATAGAAATTTGGCTACCAACACAAATTTAAAATATCAACAGATGTGTTGTTTTACTTAGAATGTTGATAATTATAAGTAGTTTCAACTTCCGAGTGGTGTTAAATTTTTTATTCAAAATGGCGGCTCGTAAATATAAAAATAAACATTAAAAAAAAAAACAAATAACAGATCTACCGTTTTTATATTTTCTTTCATAATTTAGAATATTCATTAACTTTTTACAAAAAACCTGGAAAATTGCACTTTGGAGATGTTTTTTGGAAATTATAGAAGTTTTGTCATAATTTCCATAACAATCTTTCGGTATATATTAGCCGATTTTTTTTAAAAATAATTTTCTACAAAAAACTTCAAAATAAATAAATAAATAAATAAATAAATAAATAAAAAAAAAATAAATAAATTAATAAATAAATAAATAAAAAAATAAATATATATAAATAAATAAATAAAAATAAATAAATGAAAAAAAAATAAATAAAAATAGATAAAAATTATTAAAATAAATAAAATAAATAAAAATAAATAAATAAATAAAAATAAATAAAAACATATAAAAATAATAATAAATAAAAAAAAAATAAAAATAAATAAATAAATAAATAAATAAATAAATAAATAAATAAATAAATAAATAAATAAATAAATAGAAAAATAAATAAATAAATTAATAAATAAATAAATAAATAAAAATAAATAAAAATAAATAAAATTAAATAAAAATAAATAAAAATAAATAAAAAAAATAAAAATAAATTACATAAATGAAAAAAATTAAAATTTATAAATAAATAAATCAAAATAAATAAATGAATAAAAATAAATTAAAATAAATAAAAATTATTAAAATAAATAAAAATAAATAAAAATTATTAAAATAAATAAAAATAAATGAAAATAAATAAATAAATAAAAACAAATAAAAATATATAAAAATAAATAAATAAATAAAAAAAATAAAAAATAAATAAATAAATAAATAAATAAAAAAGTAAATAAATTAATTTAAAACTAAATAAATAAATAAATCAATAAAAGAATAAATAAATAAAAAAATAAATAAATAAATAAATAAATAAATAAATAAATAAATAAATAATTAAATAAATAAATAAATAAATAGATAAATAAATAACTAAATAAATAAAGAAATAAATAAATACGCAAGTAAGTAGGCAAGTAAGTAAATAAAAAATAAATAAATAAATAAATATAAATAAAAATAAATAAAAATAAATAAAAAAAAATAAATAAAATACCAACATTCTTCGTCCAAGAACGCATATGTTGATATTTAAAATTTGTGCTGGCAATTCTAAATTGCTATACTATCAGAATGAGGCCGTAAGCCTATTTCCGCCATATTTATTCCACCATTTTGAATTTTGAAAAGGGGCACACGACATTGGAAACAAGAGACAATAATCTACAATTTTTGCCCATAAACCTTTTGAAAAACCTAAATCATTCTGAAGAGCAGGGGGTCTCAGAGTTGCAAAGAATGCCTCATATATATATATAGTTATTACTTAATTCAAATAAATAAGTAATCATTTCAAACACATAATTTATTTTAACACATAAAACTATATGTTTTATGTATTAAAATTTAATACCTTTAAAACAAAAAAAGTTCAATAGAATCCCTGCACTAGTTTTTAGAAAATCTAAATTTACAGTAAAATAAATCTTTCAAACATAAAAAAATAAAACAAAAAATTAAGATTTTTTTTTAAATCGCAAGGTTTAAAAGCTTAAAACTAATATAAAATATAATTTTTTTTATCAGTATAGTACTTTTAAAAAGCTTAACTTAAGTACCTTTCAAACAAAAAAAAAATTATTAAAATCGGTTCACCCGTTCGAGCACAATTTAACTTTTAACTTTCATGTTTCTTAAAAAAGTTCGAGCCACCCTGTAGTTTAGAACTAGTGAGAAAATAAAAAAATAAAAAACACGTGTTAGTTTTTTTTTATTATACTAACGATCATCAAAGTTTCAAGAAAATCGGAGCATTTTTTTAAAAGAATTATTTTCGGCACAAAATTTTTCAAACAAATAGTTCAACCAAACATAAATTTTTTAAACAAATAAAACCTTAAGGGGTTAATCCACTACTATCTGTGTAAAATACCTCAATCAAAGATTATTGATAGTCTATGAAGGGCACTGGGCAGCTGAAAATGGTTATGGTTTTATATAAGGAAGTAATTCGAATGGTAGTATTATTGTTTAACATCTAGTGTATGAAATGAATGTTTTTGGACCACCTGTAATTAGTAAAGTGTTGTTTGAAGAAAGCATTGGTTCTAATAAATAAGCATAAAATAAATTTTTTTGTGTAATTTTGTATATAATAAAAGTAACAATAAAATATTTTAAACTAATATAAATTATAAAATTAATAAGTTACCATTTTTTAATTTAATTTATTTTTAAATTTTTTTTGAATCAATGCCTTTCAACACACTTTTAAAAATGAAACAAAGAAAGTATATATATAAAATATTACAATGGGCATAAACTATACGGTTTATTTTTACAACGAATGTTGTGTTTTTACAATGCAAATATTTAAATTTACGTAGTTGGGCGGATACAGAACACCAACAAAATGAATAATACAACTTTATATGTACTAAAAGCACAAGTTAATTTAAAAAGACATAAGTTATCGCAATATTACACATTTGTTCGAATTTTTAAGCTTATGATTTTTAGATACGAACTTTTGGTTTAAGATTATACCACGGTTGGAAAATTACACCAAAAAAGACGCTAACTTATAGTTATTATCACCGTGACTTTACGCCTCATTATTTCTATTTTTTAGAGTGTGGTTGCAATGGATTTAATCGTATTATTATCTTTCGAGTTCCCTAAAAAGTTGTTTATTGTATTCCATTGTGCTTTTATATTTCCAGAACTTTTGTTGAATTCACTGTTGTAGTATGATTCTTTGGTATTTGTTATTTGAGAGGCAACTTTCTTTGATAATTTTTCATGATATTTTCTAAGCCTAATGTCATTGGGTTTACGATCTAATTTTTTGGCGATTTTATTTTTATGCATAATTTTGTTAAGTAGGAAAGGGTTCATCCATGGTTTTAACATAGTTACATGACGTTTTATAATTTTACGTGTGGTACATTTGTCAATATTTACAGTGAGAGTATTCATAAAGTTATCATACGCAATAGATGGATTTGTTTCATTAACAACATTTAACCAATTTTCATGTTCTAATAGAGCATTAAGTTTAACTGTATCAATGTCGGTTTTAGTAAATGTAGATGGTTTATTTTTTGTGGATACTTTGTTGGAAAATATTTCCATAAAAATTAGGTTATGGTCAGTGATATTAAGTCTCAACGACTGGGTTTCTATGGAGCAATTTAATTTAGGATCATTTCTACCAAATATATGATCAAGGCAAGTTTGTGATCTTTCCGTAATTCTTGTTGGCTTATTTATAAAAGATTCCATACCAAATGAGGCCATTAAAAATTTATAATCATATCATAATCATATTTTTGGTGATGTTCAGAGGATAGCCGTGATCGTATGCCACCTACCCTAACAAAATAATATATTCTGACAGTAGTAAGTTATAGAGCAAAATACATCACTCTGTGCATCTGAAGGGCATCATATCACCAAATATATGAGGTGGCACGGCTATCCTTTAACTTCAATCACAAAGAATATATATTAAATATTTTAAAAAGAATACGTATTAAATATATAATAAATTATGTGTAAGTTGTTTATTTAATAGACAAAAAATGTTGAATAGTTTGTACAAAACAATTTGAAATGGAAATATTTTCTTTTTTCATACTGTTTAGAGCGGGATTTTTCAGTAGTTGGGTTTTAGTTTTTGAACTTCCATTTTTTAACATCTAATCCAGGGTCACCAGATTTTGAAATGATAAAGTTACGGGATAAAAAAATATTTGTTTCAGTGAATATTTTAATACTCAATGTATATAAATGATACACAAAATAAAATAGCATGCGGATATTTTATCAGAAGTTCCTCTTGTATTTTTTAAATATTTGGCAACCTAATCCAATTTATTTCCACTATAAGCATAGCATGTCATCTATATTTTCTAATAGACATTCTTTGGGTATTAAACATTACATTTTTTCTTCAAACGCGGTTAAAATTTGTTATCGAGCAAATCAAACGAACAATTTTTAAGATTTTATTAAAATTGTACCCATTTCTTATCTCTAGATAGATTTTTTTTCATGTCAGAAATAAAAGTTTTTAATGTGATGTTTAGTAAATCCATGTCTGTTACTCGAATTGTTCTTTGAACGTTCTACAATAGCACCTAAGGTATCAACAATCTATAAACATGCCTGTTTACTTTAATGGCGTTAAATCCCAACATTTGTTATTGAAGACATATCACTTGTAAATATTACTTGTAAAAGCCTCTCATATTACTTGTAAAAGCCTAAGCTGCCCACTGCTTACACTCAAGCATTTTTGAAGTTCTTTTCTCACCATAAAATGTTGAGTTTTGATCTGATCATTCTTTATAACTGTCTCATGTTATTTATTATTTCGTAAGATTAAAACAAAATGTAAGACTATAGGTTGCAGACAGGCCCGGTCCTGCGTTGTACAAAAGTGCACAGTAAAACAGGGCGCTCAATTTATCAGGAAAATAAGGGCGCAAAAACCAACATCAATTAACAATTTAAATTGAATTAAACCGTTTAAAATAATATTTTATGAACATCAACTTTCATTCTTTTTGTCCAGTGTTTCAAATATTTGCTTTCATTTCATTCATTTTTCCACAAATTTAAACATATAAAATATGTATTCTCTTCTCAACTTTAAATCTCAATACACAGAAATTAAAAATAAGGAAACACACAAAAGTATTAGTACTGTTCATTTTAAATTGTTGTTCACAAAATATTACCCATACCATTGATTGCTGCAATGTTCTGAAATACAATACACACATACCATAAAATATCTGAACAGTTTTAAAATTCTGTGCAACAAATATTATTTTTTACAAGTATTAATGAAATTTTGAATAAAACTATTCACAGATACATTAAACGTCTGCACAGTTTTGAAATTAGAACAACAAAATCGGTTATAGGATGTTTATGATGTTTATGATTGTGTATATATGATATTTTGAATATGTATATTTTTTTATGTTGAGTATGGATAATAAATATTAAAATTCTATTTAAAAGAAAACTAGACAATTTTTTTTAGCACTTGATAAATTTAAAAAGTAATGAATGAAATAGTAAAATTTAAGTCCATGCAATAAAAACAAAATTAAAGAAAACTATTTGAAGGCAAATAGTATATTATTTAATGAGGAGCTGAAGTGCTACTTTTTGTGTTAAGTTACTATATTTAGGCGGCCGACCGTAGCAAGCCCGACAATTATAGACCAAACACAAAAAGTCACTTTAGCTCCGAATTAAATAGTATTAAACGTTAAACTTTTTTTAAATATGAAATTAATACATCAAATTTTTTATAAATATGATTTAAAAAGGTAATATGAGGTAATAAATTTTCTGAAATTAAATTTTTATTGATTTAAATTCATTAAAATGAACGTTTATGTTACTGAATGTATGTTATGTTACTGTTAATGGATGATTATGTTACTTTACTGCTGTCGTAAAAATATGAGATTTACTTTACTGCCGCCGTAAAAAAATAGATATGGCGTTACTTTGCAGCCGCTTTGATTGTACGTCAAAAAAGTAAAACTTTAACCTTCTCCGTAGCGGCAGTAAAGTTCAACTTTACAACCGTTTACCGAAAAACAATATTATAAATTCATATTAAAAATTTGTTTTGCCAGGAGAATAATTATTTGTTTAGATAATTTGTTTTTCCTCAATTAATCCCATATTTTGAATTAATAGTAGATTATGATGCAAGGACGTATGCACGATTTACAGACGGTAAATCCTTGACGTTAACTTTAACTTAAACGTAACTTGAAACACCACAAAATTTTGATTTACATTCTTTTAGAAATTACGTATTCTTTAATGTTTAAATAATTTTGGGTTTGTAATCAATTTTGTAAAGCAATTAATTCTTTAAAAGTAACAAACTAATTTTTAAATCAAAATTTAAAATAATGAAATCAAAATAAACATTTGATACAAAATTTAAAATAAAAACATTCATTTTCATTTTTCATATTACATAATTTCATGCCTCTAGTGTATTTCATACTTTTGTACTTTACGTTAAGTTAGCGTTACCGACTGTAAATCGAGTAGTAAAGCTAAAGATTTTGAACGTATGTGGAGTTTGCCAATCGCGGTGCAAGTTGAGATTTGCACCCACATTAAATTCAAAATCAAAATCGTATACTATTTTTTATTTGTCGCAAGCAAAATATTTAAAAAATGTTTAATCCAAATCAAAATTAAAAATTTGCATTGGACGTAACTATGACAACAAAATCGGGTCTGATATATATTACTGTCGATGAAAGCATAGCTTTCGAAATACGTATCTATAGTAAAATAAAACTATTAGTAACAAGAAATTGGCGTTTTTAATTTATCAGTGAAATTTATTTTAAATAAAGGGTTAACAAGTGACACTTTACGACCCCATACTACAGTAATAAAGTAAAACTTTACTATCTAGGCAAGTAAATATATTATTTATTGTTAATATATATTTATATCGGGCTAGGGCCGTCTTCAGGATAATAAAACTAACAGTAATAATTTTAATATTTTTGATAGTTTTCTGATCCTGAAGATGGACCTAGCCTAAAGTATGTAGATATTTAATAATAAACAACGTATTTTATTCAATTGAGGAAGAACAATTTAAAAACAAATAGTATAAATGGTATTCAACAAATTTGAAAATACTATAAGATAAGCCACAACAATTTTGAGATAACTCTTAAGTCCTGGGGGCGCATTTCTCATGTTTGAACAGAGCGCAAGAATGTCTTGCACCGGCCCTGGTTGCAGAATGCAGACCCGTTGCTCCCTAATTTACATTTTATAAAAAAATGTTATTTTATTTTATTTTTAAAACATTCTTATTAAATTGTTTGCGTTTAAATAAAAAAGTTAAATAATTTTGTTAGACAAAAAAAATTTTGAATAATAATAATTCGAATCATAATAAAAATGTTTACCAAAGCATTAAAGCATATTTTATAAGGAGTCATATGAACGTTGTTTTTGTGTTTGCTGAAAGAAAACTATAATTTTATTCTTGCATCTTTTGTGTTAATGCCTACAGAGAACTAAAAAATTTGAACGTCCTAGGGTTACAAGATGTCGAGTAAAGAAGTAGTCAAAAATTACATAAGACAGTTCCTGCATGCAGAATGCAGTATTGTATTATTTTTGGACAATAATGTTTTAGTGTGTTGACCTCTCATCAAGATTTATCTGTGTGTGCTCATTGTAGGTTGAATTCAGTTCGCATTGCGAGACTTTTTAAAGAAAATCGGGACGCGGGAATGTATGTTACAAATTGGGACCGTCCCGACAAAATCGGGACGTATGGTAACCCTGAATTCTAATCTAAGTTTGTTGATACAACTAAAATCGTCAAAAAAACTCGAAAAATAGCACAAAGGCCGCGTGCGTGGCTAACAACTTATAAAAGTCTTCATATATCTTATACCAATAGCTTGTTTATTTTGTTATTATTAATTTACTTGATATAAAAGAAATAAAAAAAAAGTAATTTTCGTTCTTCAAAAGATTTACCTCAGTTTAATTTTGTATCTGAATAAAAGCAGATTAAAATTGTACCGATTCCGTTTTCTTATTATAGTTTGTTTGTTTATGTCGTTTTATTTAAGAAATCCAATCAAGAAAAAAAAATCAAAATTGTGTTAATTTTTATAAACATTTGTGTGAGTGATCAAAATAGTGATTTTTTGATAGTTGAAAAAATAATTTAAAAGTAGTTCATTAATTATATTATCATACACTATTAATTCTCTATTAATAGTTTCTGGATCATAACAGTATAACTTTTTGTAAAAAATAAGATTTCATATTTGCTGATTTATGTATTTTTTTATTTGTTGTATAGTAAAAAAAATTACATTAAGAAGGTGGGTTTTTCAAACAAATGACCGGTAAAATATGTATATTTTAAATTAGCGAATTAAGGAAATTGGGTTACAATTTAGTAATAAATGCATTTCTAATGCAGATAGTGCATGAAATTAAATTTTTTTTTAAAAATCAAATTCAACTTTCATAATTTTTATTATAATCGAAAACTTATTAATAATAGAGTTTCGATCTTAACAGTTTTGGATAAAATGTCATCTAATTGATATCAAATTCAATTGACATGTCATATTCAATTTAAAGTTGTATGTGGTTTTCTCTGATTTTCACATAAGTTTTGTTGCAAACGTCGTTATAGGACAGTTGTCTTAATTTATTGAATAAATAAAAACATTTTTTTATTATTAATTTGTGAGTGGAAGAAGTGTGATGCTGGCCGCAACAACAAATATTTTGTAAGTTTTTTTTTTTCAATAAAATGTGTTGTGTAGTAGGAATTGCCATATGTGTCACATAACACATAAGAACCTTTTAAGACCAAGGTCCCACAACAACATACGTTCAAATGTGTTGATGGAAGTAAATCTTTATTTTTTTTATATTTTTGGTTAAAGAATGAATAACTAAACAAAAAATCCTATCACTGACAAAATATGGCATAGGCCAATATTTTATGATAGAATAGAGAAAATAAAAGTAAATTAAAAAGTAAATAGCAAATTTTTATAAAAATTTGCTGAAATAAAACAAAAATGTAGTTGCCAATAATCCAGCGGGTTTCGTGCTCCTTGATCCTGTGACGCACTGTCTTTCTTGAAGATTAAAGCCCACACATAGTTATACGAAGGCTCGTTTTCTCAAGGAAGCAATAGCGTCTCATCATCAAGGATTATTTCACAGCTTAGATTGAGGGTGCTACCGTTGACTGAATACAGTTCATCCGCCACCACCCCTAAGATATCACCTTGGCTAGTGATATCTCACTGTTATTACCAGTGGTATGTGATACCTCACGTTAACTCGTATGTCAATAGCAGAGGCTGGAGTACACGGGGTTGTCACACCCGTAGATCAAAAATAAAAAAAATTTCAAAACAGTAAAAACTGATCCCTCCATGCCCTAAGTTGCCTAGTTTTTTCTCCACAAAATTAAGATCCTACTAAATTCCGTTAATTTGTTTGTGATTACATGTTCTTTTCTATGTGGATAGATTCATTTGTTAATATTTTGTTTTTGTAGGCAAAGGTTTACAAACTTTTTATCTAGCTTCATTAGTGATAGTGATCTATAACCGCTTATTACTGACATACAAAATTTCAATATCCTAGTGTCAATGTTATTTCTTATAATTAAAATAAAATATTAAGAAAGTATTTTATTCAACAGTAAAAGAAATTATTACTAATATTGATTGTTGATTAACATTTTTTTTCAATTATAAATAAGAGCATATATTTATCAAATTACTCCTCCACAAGCAGATAAAATACGGCTTTCAAGAGTTCAATAGCCTATTCGTATAAAATAAGTAAAAATAGATCGAATTGAAAACAAAATGTTTGTTCGAATTTCATTGCTTTTTTACTGTGTTTACAAGATCTTTTATCGGTTTGGATTTTTTAGATTGTGGTGTTCTAAGTGTTCTTGTGTTAGTAAGTTCTGATTTAAAATTGGCATAGATAAAACGCACGTTTTTAGGAATATTTAATTCAAACTTACTGGAATTAAATGCTCTTCCAAATGACATTTCACTCGATTGGGTAAACTATTTTGTTTTTCTTTTCTTTAAACCGAACCTGAATATAAACTAAACAAAGAATTAGGAGAATTAAACTTTTCGTCCAAAATTTACCAAACTTTCTATAATTATCAATTTTTTTATCTATTAAGTGTGGAATAAAACAACGTGGGAAGGGAAGAGGATGAAGCTTGAGTTAAATCGCAGATTTTTTACTTTATTTCAAAAACATGTGAGTGAGGTATATTTATAAATAAAAAAGTCGGTCAAGTGCGAATATAACTCCAGGGTTCCACGGCGTATTTAAAAACTAAATATAAAAATATAAAATTGAAAAAATAGGTTATTGTAAATACAGTTTTAGGTTGGGTTCAATCTTAGATTTTTTTTTTTTTTTTTTTTTATTAATATCAAAAACATCCAACTGAGCATAAGCTCATACAAGGAATTTCCACAATTTTATTCGTTTAAAATAATTTAAAATTTAATTTTAAGTATACAATAATTGCAATAAAAATTATTTCAGCACGGCGGCAAGTGCAAATAAAAATATATGAAGATTTAAAATTAAAAAAATATAATTAGAGAAAGGTTAAAAAAAAGGTTAAAAACCAATTATGTTAAAACTTTAATATTTAGCCTATTTGATTAATACTATATATAATATATATGAATATATGGGTGAATTAAAATATCTTATAGAAAATAGAAAACATTATAATAAAGATTAAAGAGAACATTAAAAAAAGATTTATCTCAAAAAATATAAAAATAAAAAGTACTATAATCAAAACGACCTGTAACCTCCATTCATCTTAACATCTTCCTGTTAAGACCCTTCAGCAACTTTCATTTTCAATAAATATGTTTTCTTGGTGTTGTTAGCAAATTGTTGCTTATTTAAAACCCTGGTGGGAGCAGCAACCGCATTGTAAAGGACAATGCTATGATATAGGAGTGAATTTGGATGAATATTTCCAATGTGTAGATTTGAAGCATTTCTTGTGGCATAGTTGTGATGATAATCATTTTGCAGAAAATTAGTGTTGGTATGAACGAATTTGTTTACAATATTATGAGTCAGGATCAACAATCTCAGTTCCGCAATGTCACTAACTGATAAGATATTATGTAATTGATGGATATATTTAGTGCTCGTCCTTTTGTCTAAGCAAAATAAATTTTTTATAGCGCGATTTTGAAGATTATTATTCGAATTATTATTTATTATTTTTGAAGATTATTCTATCACCGAAAAAAACACAGTAAATATAATGAATATGGGTGTTATAGTAACAAAAATTTCGTCTATAAAGAGCCGAAGAATTTTTCATTCTCAGTACCCACATAATTTCGTAATCTATAAAAATGATAATTAACTACATTGATGTTAACTCTACACCTATTCGTAAAGTAGTTTTTTTAAGGCTTGACGAAATTTCATAATTTATATAAATTTTCTTTACATAAAGGCATTTACTATAAAATAACAATTGAACCGTTTTTTTTGGTAAGGTCCAAAAGTGGTATAAGTCCACTTTTGAAAAAATTGAGTTAGTGGTAGTTTTAGAAAGATAATGATGGCCTCTTTTTATATATATAATCATACCTTCAATAGAGCCCGATTTGGAGTGGAGCTTGGGTGGAGAAATGGCTTAAGATCGATTTCAACATTTTATTTGTTTATAACAATAGAATAACTTTTGTTAATTTTATTTCTTTTTAAACAAGCATCTTTTAACTTTAAAATAAAACAAAACAGAAGTTTCTATCTTTAATAGAACCGAAGTTATGAATTTTTGAAAATAATCCATCAAGAAAGTTAGAACCGCTATATTTTCCAAAACAAAAAAATCCTCGAACACCCATATCTTTTTTTTCTCGATATAAAACGCATACAAAAAATTTCATCCAAATCAAAAATGTGTCGGTAAAAGAATGATCCATTTACATGGGACTTATACTACCTCTTGTTCTTATTTTTTAGAACATGTTATTATTGGAAGTGGTATAAGTCCATTTAGAGCCAAAAATCAATTATTTTCTTTTTAATTTTAAATAACTATTATTGCATAATAAAATTAAATAGGTTTACAGTGTGAAAAATATCACAAAATTTTAGTTACATTTGCCTATATTTTTATATTAATGCAAACGCAAATCCTTAAATATCTCTATACATATATGAAAAAATGGACTTATACCACTTTAAAAAAAACGATTATTTGGTACAGTAATAAATTTTTCCAGTGAATTGTACAATAAGTTCGTTTTATTTCATATTATATTTTTTAACAGATTTTTCGTAGTCGGCACATAGTCCCTGGGCCATCACCTATTTAATTTGATGATTACCACATATTTTATACTTCGTAAGGCGCTTGTCCTTGATGAGTCCTACAACTTTTTCATCTGCAATTTTCCTTGATTCGGCCGCTTTTTCCCTCGGGAAACTCCGAAACATGACGAGTTCCCGGGTTATTGTATATTTATCACCAT
Organism: Diogma glabrata; assembly: GCA_963693315.1. Lineage (NCBI taxonomy): Eukaryota > Metazoa > Arthropoda > Insecta > Diptera > Cylindrotomidae > Diogma > Diogma glabrata. The sequence goes on from OY856186.1 coordinate 257,355,582, forward strand.
AATTTTGTTATTTATTAAAGGGTGTGGAAATTTGTTTTAGAAAACTAGGGTAAATTTGTCAGACAAAAAATTGTCTGCTTTTGTTGAGTCCGACAACTCAAACAGGCCAAAATACCGAGGTACTGAAAATTAACTACCATAAAGCTGGTTTTCACAGGATTGTTTAACAAAAATTAGTAAAATTGAAAGGTCATATTGTCCGACAAATTTTTGGCCGCGTTTTTCCAGTCCGACGACTGGAAGTCGGAATCCTGGCGGGGTATTGTTTATTGATTGTCCACATGTCTAATTTTTTCTATATAGTTTTAATTAATATTATTTTACTCTGATACAGTTGTCCGACAAATTAGTGTCCGCTGACTACCGAAAAATCGAAAAATGTCATAATTTCAAAGACGATAGCGTACGCTCATTATCATCATCCACGATATATCAACATTAGCCAATAATTTTAGATATTTGTTATTAAATATTATAAATTGATGAAAATTATAAATAATAATAAAAAAAAAATGAAGTGCGTAATCTTTACACGCTGTTGAAGTAAAACTTCTTTGGCCACTGCAGCAGGTATTGCTAAAAATATTAAATATAAAATAAAATAGATATGTCATATTGAAATTTAGAGTTTCTTTCTAATATTCTTGATAATATAATTACAACAATGTGTAATAAAAAGCCATATTTACATGTTTTACAAAGTCTTACAACGTATTACAAATTAAATTTCACGATGAATACATGTCCACTTAATTTAACAATCGGTACGACAATTGATGCATTGTTCAATAAATTTAGCAAATTTGTCATAAACCTCTAATTTCATATTCCAATTAAGCTAATAATTGAATTGACTTATTATGTAAATATTGCTTTTTATTACACAGTAAATTAAATTATCAAGAAATACAACTCTCAATTGCAATATGACATACATATTTATTTTATATTTCATCTTTTTATTAATACCTTCCACAGTAGCCAAAGAAATTTATTTCAACCGCGTGTAAAGATTACACGCACTAATTTTTCTATTCAACAAAACAAATTTAATTAACACAAATATTTTTTCCCGCCCTGGATGCAAACTCTAAACACCATGACCACCATGACTACCGTGACACCACCTTGACCATCATGACCATCATGACCACCGTGAACACCATGACCACCATGACCACCATGACTACCATGACCACCTTGACCACCATGACCACCATGACCGCCATGACCATCATGACCACCGTGAACACCATGACCATCATGACCTCCGTGAACACCATGACCACCGTGACCACCATAACCACCATGACCACTATGACTACCATGACCACCATGACCACCATGACCACCGAGACGATCATAACCACCGTGACCACCATAACCACCATGACCACTATGACTACCATGACCACCATGACCACCAGGACCACCGTGTCCACCATAACCACTATGACCACCATGACCACCATGACCACCTTGACCACCGTGACCACCACCACCATGACTACCATGACCACCTTGACCACCATGACCTTATTTATCGACTTATTTCTCTGCCTTTAAAAAAGCCAAATATGCTGCCATTTTTATTAATTTACGAGTCTAAGCATCCATTGTAAACAAAAATGGAGCAGACAGAAAATATTGAACACTGATATTAAATTAAATTAAAATACTCCGAAAATTCGGATTGAAAATCATTAAATTTAATTCAAAAATATGGGGGGGTTGAAATCTCACAGCTCTGAGGTTAAGGATTTTGATATAGTTTTCGGCAAAAAACTTTTATGAGGACATGGTTTTTAGTTTTGGGTAGCGATGTATATCAAACATAACTATTTGTTAAAGTACAAGTATGTTTTTATCTCTGTTTAGAAATTTATTACAAAACTAACACGAAACATCAATACGTTACCGGAAAATTATAACAGATCATATATTAACATAATTTAGTGAAAAGATGACACACTCAGCAAACTGCTCAAAAACCTCTCCATTTAGCGTTTCGACAAAAATATTACAAAATCACAAATTCATATTTCCTTCAAAATTTCAAAAATATTTTAAAAATTAAATAAAACCGAACTTTTTTCAAAATTCCAAAAATATTCCAAAAATTAGAATAAATTCAAATATTTAAACTTTTTCTAAATTCCAAAAATATTCCAAAAATTCTTAAAAATTCAAACTTTTTCCAAAATTCTAAAAATATTGCAAAAAATATTACAAAATCAATAATACAAACTTTATTCAAAATTCCAAAAATATTTCAAAAACTATAACAAATTCAAAAATTTCCATGTCCAATTTCATTTTCAATTACATATACGTCATAAAAACAGCTACATTTTTTTTCCAAAAAATTGGCTAAAAAAATAAATGAAATCATTTTTTGACACACCTGACATTATTTTTTTGACAAACTTATAATGCCATAATTCTCAATAATAATAATAATAAAATTTCATTTCAAACATATAATTAATTTTATTTTTCCCCAAAAAATTGGGTAAAAAAATAAATAAAAATCTTTCTTTTCACACACTTGACAACATTTTTTTGACAAACTTATAATGCAATAATCTAGGTTTTGATCTCACATACCAATCCATACCATCAAGATTTCTCCAAATTTAATGTTCCTACTCGTAGTCACTTAAAATGAAACTTTTTTAAACCAAAAATATGAAAATTTGCTATTTTTGACACACATAATGATTTTTTTGACACACTTCCGGTACAGTTATCGAACACAGCGTCCTTTCGGACCTGTCCCTTAAGTATACCTATTTTTAGAAAAAAAAATGACGGACGGACGGCCGGCCGGCTGGCAGACAGACATACTTTTTTTTTTTGCTTTTTTAGAATCAGTAGGTCCTAAAACGTCGGGAAATGCCAAAAAAGTGGGAGTAAGAATTTCACTTTTGGCTCATGAATGTAATACTTAGGTCTTTTAGACCGTAGTAATGTTTTTGTATAATTTTTTAATGATGTATACTGGAAAATTCTGGAAAAACCGTTGGAGATGTTATAACTATTAAAGGAATATTGGTTGCTGTATTGTTTTTCTTGTGAACAATAAAGATGTGGAATACTACTTAATAAGTTAATAGAACGTGATGTTTCTGCTTTACTAATTAGTGATCGAATTCAGAAGGAGATTTGGAAATTTACAAATACTTAATTTACAAATAAATGCTTAAAATTGGTAACGTATAACAAGGATGGATTAGTAAACCGTTGTACTTACCAACTTAAGGTTCCTGAGGTGAAGACGCAACTAAACCGATGTGGATTGGCAACAAACTGCAACAAAATTGTATTGATGCTATAGCTTTGCGAAGCTATCGAAGCCAAAGGCATAGAAGTGGTTAGTTACCAGTTTGGATTAGTTATTACAAATAGTGATTCGATAGCAGCTGATGAAGAAAAAAGTCTAGTTGCGGAAACAAAAATTTCATTATTATCTGTTTGCTTTGATTTCACGCAGCTAATGGTTATGATATGATGCAGCAAATGAATTTAAATATGAATAAAAAATTAGATGCATACAAATAAAAAAAAAAGAAGGCAGTGTTAAGGACTGCCGACAGAAGTGAAAACTTAAATCTGTGAAATAGCTGTGTTTTTTGTCTATCTTCCAATTATTGTGGCATTGCAAAATAAAATTTCAGAATGTTTAAATTAAAATCATTAAAATTATTCTGGGTTTCACATCTATCAGCATTCCAAGCAACTATTATATACATTTTTATATCTTCTATAATAATAATAATCTACAATAATAAAATAAAGTGTTTGTCTGTCTGCGTGCGCTCTCCAGCGAAATCTGTAGCACACAGGAGTCTGAAATTTTGTCATGAGAAGGCCATTAGCAGGTACTAATGCACCTCAGAGCCGAAAATTTAAAATTTAATTTAGTTTTCTTAATTAATAATTTTAATTTTTCTAATGGTTAAATGTATGCCTAAATGTATATTATATTTTATACTTGGCTTTATTCAACTTTCACTCAGTTATCTTTGATCGATTTTTTTCCCCAAAACAGAATTACCATTCAAATGGAAAATTAAAGTTGACAAACAAATTCATTTAGATGAAAATTATATACATTTATATATTTATTATATACATACAATTATATGCATCCAACACATTACGTTGCAAATAATATTTCTAATGTACAACAGACATGTTCTTGGTTTGGTGTATATATATATATGTAATACATATTTCATTTGGTTTATATATATATGTTATACATGTTCAAAATATAGAAAATGGGCGTTTCTTTTCCACCTTTTTAGAAACATTGATGCAGCAAGTTTTTGCAATGGAACCGTTGAATTGAAGAATAGGATTATGAACAATAATATCAAAGCTACAGGTTGAAAGTGTTTTACTTATTAAGAAAAATAGGCGGCCCCATTAATTTCAAAAACAAACCAACAATGTAGGTTATTTAAAGAAATCGGTAAAATATATGTAAATATGTGAATAAATGAAGTGATTTGACTGGTTTTAGATTAGTATATAAGTCTGGATTTATAAATGATATTATTCTGATTATTATTATTTTCTGCACACAAACTTTTTCATAGGCGTAGCAACGTACGCCGGATCCTGCTATTTTAAAATAATCAAAACATATCATAGAAAAATTTTGCGTCTATCAACACCTTAGAAAGCATGAATTGTTGTGGGACCTTGACCTTAAAAGTTTTTTATGTGTTGTTGTGACATACTTTGTAATTTCTACTACCAAACACATTTTATTTTTAAAAAAAATAGCGTATCATCCAAGAATATTCCATAACTTAAAGTAAGGTTATAGGGTTATAAGGTATAGTTGATTGAAAATACTTCATCCGCCAGCACCCCTAAGATATCGGTTTGGCTAATGAGATTGCACTGCTATTACTAGTGGTATACGATATCAAAAGATAACTCATATGCCAATAGAAGGGAATAAAGTACGCGTGGTTGTCACACCCATAGATCAACAATTTTAAATTTTATAAATCTTCCTGCGGAAAGCTAAGTAAATTAATTGGTATTAATGCGCATTGTTGCCGTTTGCAAATCACTATCGGCTAAGTGTCACCATTTTAATTATTTTATTTATCATGATTGCCATCCATGTTTAATCATACATAAGCTATGCTTCTTTATATAGAATTTATGCGATTTGCGTCTCGTAATTGTGAGCTTTAAGCATGTATTACATACAATTTCAAACCAACAATTTTGATATACAAATGTAATTGTTTCAGGTTATACTATCTTTCCTACGTTCAATATTTATTTAGCATGATGACTAAAATACTAAAATGCAAATTGCAAAAGACAGTAGCAATATAACTTAAAAAACTGCATTATAGATCAATTTTTTAAAATCCGTAAAAAGAAATTTTTATTATGTTTATGAATTCATTAATAAAAAATAATAATTTCAATGGTATTTAATAAAAATTAAAAAAAAACAATAAAAAAATGTACCAGTCCAGGAATTAAACTCACGATCGACAGAACATCAGTCGAGCGTGTTATCCACATCGCAATTTCAAACGTTAAGAAATGATGGATGTGTTTCATATTTAAAAATATTTTGCTGTTTTGAAAATGGATGATGCGAATATATAGGTTTTACTACATAGAAAATTTTACAACGCGGCGCCTAAAGAAGTTTTTACTTCAAAAATAGGTTTAATAAAAATTAACAGAAGGACAAATCAGCACCAACATTAATCACCAGTTAGAAGTAATAAGCACAAACATTGCTATGAATCGCTATGAAGTCATATAAATTATGCATGCTAAAATTCTCAGAATCTCAACGGCATTTATCGAGAAAATTCAATGTGAGTCTTAACTTAAGTTTTTGATTTAGAGAAGAGGTTGATGTTGAAACGACTAAAGTTACTTCACATGTGATACAACAAGTAGCAAATATGAAATTTATACCACCATCCTATGATGGTACCAGATTTTTCGGCATCTTCAAGTTCGAAATGGCGGCAGATCAGAATGTTTGGAACGCTGAATATCGTCCTGCTGCATTGATAGTTGCCCTTAATGGGGAAGCAGCTGAAACATTACAGGTGGTGCCAGAAAATGACAGCAAAAGTTATCCAAAAGTGATCGCTGCAGCGAAAATGATCCCTGGTTCAGCTTATGATTTAGTTTTTTTCCCACCTTCCTTGACTAACTTCAGCGACTGCCAAAAAACAGCATTAGTTCAATAGACAGTTTGACAAGTGAATGTGTACTTTACAGTTGCAATCATCCCCATATATTTAACGGATGAAATGAAGGAAGAAATATATCACGCTTAGATGAACGTACTGAAACTGCTATAAATGTGAACAAGAACTTAAAAAATCGTCATATCGTCAGTAACCCAATTATTTCTAAAAATGAATAATGCAAATTTTCAAGACATTGTTTATAGTATTGTATATTGTATATCAGCCTTAAAAACTTTCATCAGAATTTGGTAAAATTCCAACAATTTTAGAAACTAGATATATATTAAATGCCATGAAAAAATTCACAGCACATCTACACTAGTATGAGAATGCAAATTTTAAATTATTTCGAAATCTACTTCTTCAACATAAACTTTTAGTTAAGTAATTTGTGTTAAAACGATTGTTGATCATATATCATATTAATTTATTACTTCATCATTCACTAAGTTATTGTTTTTTAAAAAAAGAGAAAACGGTCAAATGAAGAATAAGAAAAGATATATCTTAGGATGTGCTGATTCTGGATATGTATAACAATACAGTTAGGTTGGCAAAGTTCAAAATTTTCTATTTATGCTAATTATGCGGTTTGCGGTTCTAATCTTAACTTGTTGTAATTTAAATCAAAAAATTAATATTCTTATCATTATTTTTAGATATTTAGATCAAAACTGAATTGATTAATTATTTTGTTTAATTTAGAACTTTTATCAATTCGTTTGAGATATGTATAATTGTATACAGACACTCCATCTTAAATGACATTTTGTCAGGTATTATGCACTATCATAATATGGGCCAGATTTGGGTGGACTAGGTCAGATTTTCACATTCAGTCTCTATCTGAAATCATGTATAATTCCATTATTAAGGTATGTTCTATTTATCCTGATCTAAAAAGATGTATAAGGATCAGAATATGGCGTAGGCCAAATAGGTAGACAAGTTGTGTATCCAAATGGACATTTTCATTTAAATATCTGAGGGGTCTATTCGTCTGGAAAAACTTAGGGGAATAACGAATACCATATGTTTGATTTTATATTTAGTTTTAGACTGCCCTGAATCCAAATGAGTAAGAAAAAAAGTTTATGTCGGTATAGGTGTGTGGAACATACGCAAACCTTGATGATGGGACAATCTTGATTGGACAAACTTGAATACGGTCTCACGAACAACAGTTTACTTGGAACTTCAATAACTTCTAATCATGCCTTTCAATTTGCATACCACTTTTCAGTTTATCCCTTTGTGTATTAGAAATTCTGCCTAAGCGACAATCTACAGTTATGAAGCAATTTTCATGCAGCTTTGGTAGAAGATTTCAGTGGGGGTTACAACTGCTAATTTTTTTCACTTTATATGGTTAACAACAAAATATTAGTGTGTTCAATCTACAGATGTTAAAATACCGTTTTTTTGGTATAATACAGAGTATTATACATTATGTATAATACAAAATAAAATGCCGTCTATTCTGTACAAAAGTGCAATAGTCGACATACAGTGTTAGTAGTATAACAACAAAAAATTACTTCCATCACCATTTTCAATCAGAACTAATTCATTTTCTTCTAAATATCTACTCCGGCATTTGGATTTCTTATCGTTATTTTTATTTATATTCCTTAAACGAATACTAATAAGATCTATTTATTCATCTGAATCTGATTCTGCTTGGTTTCCATATTATTCACTTTTATTTCATTCGCACCGAGCTATTGTATTTATATTTTTATTTAAATTGAAGCCTTGTGGGGAACATCTGAATTAAAATTTTTAAATTTTACGATTTAGCAGCCGATGTTTTTGCATTAAAATTAATGAGAACAAAATAGTTTTCGCAGTTCTTCTTTTTTAGGGTTCCGTTTTTTATACGGAACACTATTGGTGAGAGTAAAACGAGTTTTTCACATTATATCGATTATCTCGTAAACTATAAATGCTATGGACTTGAAATTTGGCATGTGTATAAAACTAATCTGTCCACATGAAATGACGAATACAAATAAAACTAAAGTGGTTTTCGTTTGGTTTACAGGGGTTCGATGTGAGACCTTTGAGAAAATAGATTTTTTTATAGATTCAAGTAGGGTATCATATGAAAGGGCTTCATTTCAGTATTTCTTAAAAATTTATTTTGGAATTTTACAACTCACCATTTTTTGTATAATTCTGAATAATGACGTTTTTTTCGTGTTTTCTTAACTCGATTAGCTCCGAACCTAACTGATCGAAAATTTTCAAATGTATTTGGAATGATAGAAAAATTAGTACAGTTTTAACAAAAAATATATAAAAGTGTCATATTCTCATAATTAGATTTATTAAGGGGGTGGAAATGAGGAGGGGTAAAAACACTATTTAAAATGTGGTCAAGTGGGGTGTCATTTGAAAGAGCACCTAATTTAGAATTTGTTGCAATTTTTTTTAGAATTTTGCGGTGCACAGTTTTTGAGTTATTGTCAAAAACATACCGTTCCCCCCCCCCTTCGTTTCGACACTGATAGACAGAAAAATTTGGAAAAATTCACAGAGTTAGGAAATTTGGTAAATTTTGTATGAAAATCATACCGAAGTCTCAAATAATTATATTTCTGTGTGTTTAGGGGACCGGGGTAAAGAGGGTAAAAAAAAAACTTTTTTGACCCAAGCGAGTGGGGTGTCATTTGAAAGAGCACCTAATTTAGAATTTGTTGCAGTTTTTTTTATAATTTTGCGGTGCACAGTTTTTGAGTTATGGACAAGAAAGTGCAAAATTCAAACCGTTCCCCCCCCCTTCGTTTCGACACTGATTGACATAAAAACTTGGAAAAATTCACAGAGTTAGGCGATTTGGTAAATTTTGTATGAAAATTATACCGAAGTCTCAAATAATTATATTTCTGTGTGTTTAGGGGACCGGGGTAAAGAGGGTAAAAAAAAAACTTTTTTGACCCAAGCGAGTGGGGTGTCATTTGAAAGAGCACCTAATTTAGAATTTGTTGCAATTTTTTTTAGAAATTTTCGGTGCACAGTTTTTGAGTTATGGACAAAAAAGTGCAAAATTAAAACCGTTCCCCCCCCCTACGTTTCGACACTGATTGACAGAAAAATTTGTAAAAATTCACAGAGCTAGGCAATTTGGTAAATTTTGTATGAAAATTATACCGAAGTCTCAAATAATTATATTTCTGAGTGTTTAGGGGACCGGGGTAAAGAGGGTAAAAAAAAAACTTTTTTGACCCAAGCGAGTGGGGTGTCATTTGAAAGAGCACCTAATTTAAAATTCGTTGCAGTTTTTTTTATAATTTTGCGGTGTACAGTTTTTGAGTTATGGACAAAAAACTGCAAAATTCAAACCGTTCCCTCCCCTACGTTTCGACACTGATTGACAGAAAAATTTGAAAAAATTCACAGAGCTAGGAAATTTGGTAAATTTTGTATGAAAATTATACCGAAGTCTCAAATAATTATATTTCTGTGTGTTTAGGGCACCGGGGTAGAGAGGGTAAAAAAAAACTTTTTTTGACCCAAGCGAATGGAGTGTCATTTGAAAGAGCACCTAATTTAGAATTCGTTGCATTTTTTTTTATAATTTTGCGGTGCACAGTTTTTGGGTTATGATCAAAAATGTTCAAAATTCAGACCGTCTCCCCGTGTATCAAATATTTATTAATCGTTTTGAAAGGGTAGGAATGGTAAGGTGAAATAAAGCTTTTTAACCCGAATAGCAATATTGAGTGGGACTGGCGTGTACATTTTTAGTCCTGTCATCCTTTGTACTGATTCTTAGAGCAATTCTTAATTTTGCAACTCTTTTAGAGTGAATATAACCAGTTATCCAAAAGAAATAACTTTATTTTTAAAATTATCACGGTCCTTTACTATCTATTGTATATTGTATTGTATTGTATGCCATAAGTGGGCCCAAAAGGTGGCGTAAATTCTCAAGGTTCAAATCAGATTGATGTGATTTGTTAGTTTGTGTTAAGATCCACGTTTGTAATCCATTCATAATTACTGGTTTAATAAATTTCTTGTATAACTTTAGAAAATGTTGAGTTTTAATTGAATGGTAAGTTCGATAACCTGCAATTATTTTAGGGTTAATATTTGTTTAATATGCTATTGTTTAAGTCAAACATTGATCTTTTGTTAATTTTAAATATTGTTAAAATTATACGTTGTTTTTCAAGCACCGACTCAAATGTCGAACTTATGTAATCTAACACAAAAAAATTGTTGCTATAGAAAGAACTGAAAATTTTAGTAAAGCGATGAGCCTATAATTCTATGGAACACGAAAAATATAGCGAAGCTTCAAGTGATTTTATTTCTATGTGTTTAGGGGATGGGAGTGGGGAAGGGTGAAAAATTGTATTTTTGACCCGCATGAGTGGGATGTCATTTGATAGAGCACCAAAATTAAAAAACAATACAGTTTTTATAGAATTTTGCGATGCACCGTTTTTGAATTATTCTCAAAAAAGTGCAACAAAAGGTTGGTCCCCCCTCCCTATACGTTTCTTCGTTGATTGACAGAAAAATTTGAAAAAATTCATAGAGATAGGAAATTTAATAAACCCTTAACGAAAAATATAGCGTAGCCTCAAGTAGTTTTAATTCTACGTGTTTAGGGGATAGGAGTGGGGAATATCATTTGAAAGAATACCAAAATTGTATATCATTTGAAAGAACACCAAAATTAAGAAACATTACAATTATTTTAGGATCTTGCGATGCACAGTTTTTGAATTATTGTCAAAAAGTCCTATTTTTTGCGTTAACACCACTCCACCCCTAAATTTCGTCGTTGTTTAACAGAATTGAGTCGTTCCTTAGCTACCATAAATAGCTATGGATATAATTTAACCTAAAGTAATATTTTTTATATCATTTCGATCAATTTAGATGAGATTGACATTAACTATTGATATTTACGATGAACCATTTAGTTTTTATGTGTCTATGGTCTGGCAATATAAACCCTTTACAACACAACTTTATGTAAATTATTTTGATATTGTTTTCTTTACATTCACGGAACCCTTGACGAGCGAATTTTATTCGCACTTGTCTGACTTTTTTCTTTTGACAAAAGAGTTTTTTGAGTTATCGATTTTGCAAAAAGTTTTAAGTCAAATTATCTTGGAAGTTCCTTTAATATTTTGCTTTAACTATTTATGTGATGAACCTTAATTAGAAAAATAATGCTGATATAAACATTTTGGTTTTTGACCCAAGCGAGTGGGGTGTCATTTGAAAGAGCACCTAATTTAGAATTTGTTGCAATTTTTTTTAGAAATTTTCGGTGCACAGTTTTTGAGTTATGGACAAAAAAGTGCAAAATTAAAACCGTTCCCCCCCCCTACGTTTCGACACTGATTGACAGAAAAATTTGTAAAAATTCACAGAGCTAGGCAATTTGGTAAATTTTGTATGAAAATTATACCGAAGTCTCAAATAATTATATTTCTGAGTGTTTAGGGGACCGGGGTAAAGAGGGTAAAAAAAAAACTTTTTTGACCCAAGCGAGTGGGGTGTCATTTGAAAGAGCACCTAATTTAAAATTCGTTGCAGTTTTTTTTATAATTTTGCGGTGTACAGTTTTTGAGTTATGGACAAAAAACTGCAAAATTCAAACCGTTCCCTCCCCTACGTTTCGACACTGATTGACAGAAAAATTTGAAAAAATTCACAGAGCTAGGAAATTTGGTAAATTTTGTATGAAAATTATACCGAAGTCTCAAATAATTATATTTCTGTGTGTTTAGGGCACCGGGGTAGAGAGGGTAAAAAAAAACTTTTTTTGACCCAAGCGAATGGAGTGTCATTTGAAAGAGCACCTAATTTAGAATTCGTTGCATTTTTTTTTATAATTTTGCGGTGCACAGTTTTTGGGTTATGATCAAAAATGTTCAAAATTCAGACCGTCTCCCCGTGTATCAAATATTTATTAATCGTTTTGAAAGGGTAGGAATGGTAAGGTGAAATAAAGCTTTTTAACCCGAATAGCAATATTGAGTGGGACTGGCGTGTACATTTTTAGTCCTGTCATCCTTTGTACTGATTCTTAGAGCAATTCTTAATTTTGCAACTCTTTTAGAGTGAATATAACCAGTTATCCAAAAGAAATAACTTTATTTTTAAAATTATCACGGTCCTTTACTATCTATTGTATATTGTATTGTATTGTATGCCATAAGTGGGCCCAAAAGGTGGCGTAAATTCTCAAGGTTCAAATCAGATTGATGTGATTTGTTAGTTTGTGTTAAGATCCACGTTTGTAATCCATTCATAATTACTGGTTTAATAAATTTCTTGTATAACTTTAGAAAATGTTGAGTTTTAATTGAATGGTAAGTTCGATAACCTGCAATTATTTTAGGGTTAATATTTGTTTAATATGCTATTGTTTAAGTCAAACATTGATCTTTTGTTAATTTTAAATATTGTTAAAATTATACGTTGTTTTTCAAGCACCGACTCAAATGTCGAACTTATGTAATCTAACACAAAAAAATTGTTGCTATAGAAAGAACTGAAAATTTTAGTAAAGCGATGAGCCTATAATTCTATGGAACACGAAAAATATAGCGAAGCTTCAAGTGATTTTATTTCTATGTGTTTAGGGGATGGGAGTGGGGAAGGGTGAAAAATTGTATTTTTGACCCGCATGAGTGGGATGTCATTTGATAGAGCACCAAAATTAAAAAACAATACAGTTTTTATAGAATTTTGCGATGCACCGTTTTTGAATTATTCTCAAAAAAGTGCAACAAAAGGTTGGTCCCCCCTCCCTATACGTTTCTTCGTTGATTGACAGAAAAATTTGAAAAAATTCATAGAGATAGGAAATTTAATAAACCCTTAACGAAAAATATAGCGTAGCCTCAAGTAGTTTTAATTCTACGTGTTTAGGGGATAGGAGTGGGGAATATCATTTGAAAGAATACCAAAATTGTATATCATTTGAAAGAACACCAAAATTAAGAAACATTACAATTATTTTAGGATCTTGCGATGCACAGTTTTTGAATTATTGTCAAAAAGTCCTATTTTTTGCGTTAACACCACTCCACCCCTAAATTTCGTCGTTGTTTAACAGAATTGAGTCGTTCCTTAGCTACCATAAATAGCTATGGATATAATTTAACCTAAAGTAATATTTTTTATATCATTTCGATCAATTTAGATGAGATTGACATTAACTATTGATATTTACGATGAACCATTTAGTTTTTATGTGTCTATGGTCTGGCAATATAAACCCTTTACAACACAACTTTATGTAAATTATTTTGATATTGTTTTCTTTACATTCACGGAACCCTTGACGAGCGAATTTTATTCGCACTTGTCTGACTTTTTTCTTTTGACAAAAGAGTTTTTTGAGTTATCGATTTTGCAAAAAGTTTTAAGTCAAATTATCTTGGAAGTTCCTTTAATATTTTGCTTTAACTATTTATGTGATGAACCTTAATTAGAAAAATAATGCTGATATAAACATTTTGGTTCAGCATTTATTCTAAATGTGTGAAACTTAACTCATGGTTAATAAACTTTAAATGTTGGAGATGGAGAACTTTAATTTATGTATATATGAACTTTAAATGTAGTGAACTTTAATTTAAGTTATATTATCTTCTAATGAAAATGTACTTTAAAGTAATTATTTTGATTATTTAAAGATTGTAACTAACTAAATATATTCAAAATCATTTTGGAAGAAAATTAAATATTATTATTTTAAATGTGATTGAATGTCTTAAATTATAATCAACAAATATGATTTTGTAATAATTTTCAAGAAGAAAACAAAACTGACTAAATTAGACAATCATCTGCTTATTTTGGGATTAAAAATATGTTTTTTATATCTGATTGAATAGCGTGAATGACCGCTATGTTAGAGGATTATCAACTACAATCAAAATTTTGTCCTCATTAAAATCTTTTAATTTTGGATATTATATAGCGTAAAGAAGAGCTATATTTCTAGAGCTACAGCCTTATCATTTTCCATCGGTAAACTGTTGAAGATTTATTATGATGTTTCACATCAAAAAGTTTACGCCTCGTTGATTTGTAAGACAAATACTTCTTGCAGTATGAGCTAGGCTACAGATTGAAAAAGATTTTCTGTTACAGTGAAATATGCGGAACAATGAAACTTTCCGAAGATCCACAAACTCTTTGCCACTAAGTTACACAATCAATATAGCTGCTGCCATCGGTTTCAGACTTGAGATTTGGGAGTTTTAGTTAATCGATTGAGTTGTGAGATTTGGGTGTTTTAGTTAATCGATTTGAAGGTATAGAAAGAGGACAACTCAAAGATATAAAATTGAATGACAAAGTTCATGACTCGTAATTTTGATTTGCTGCATAAAAAAAATTCCCTGTAACGGTGAATGATGTAGCGTTCGATGTTTGAAATGTATGTTCTATTGATATTACAACAATTTTGTTGACATGGAAATTTGCGAATCATTAAGAATCATTAAGGAGCAATAATTCATTTTCTTCTGGGTCGTTTATAATTTATATATCCAAGAACCAGTAGTACATATATTTTTGCAGTTTTATTTTTTTAAGTAATCCACGCAAAATCTCAATAAAATGGCAGATTACTGATTCGCGCGCCTCCACAATAGAATATATTTTTATAGTAAAATACCTTGCATTTTACTATGTTTTGGACAATACGGTATTTTACGTATAATACCGCGTATTATTATTTTTTTTTTTTTTTTTTTTTTCTTTGTTAAATGTTACAAAAGATTTTATCTTGAATAGTAACATATAATATGTTGTTTTGTATTAATTATAATTTAAGA
Source organism: Diogma glabrata (assembly GCA_963693315.1). Taxonomy (NCBI): domain Eukaryota; kingdom Metazoa; phylum Arthropoda; class Insecta; order Diptera; family Cylindrotomidae; genus Diogma; species Diogma glabrata. Next base: position 257,370,658 of record OY856186.1, read on the forward strand.
TTAAGTTATTTTATAATTATGGTTAGATTTCAAAGATTAAGTTAAATTTGTGTTAGTTTGATTTGTTTTTCTCGGAATATTCGTGGTAGAAATATTGGTGTGTATCGTGTTTGAACTGTGCGATGCTAGAAGTGTTTTTTATTGGATGTGGTAGTTTGTTAAATAAGTTTACTCCCTTGTATAATAAAATGTTTAGACCGGTATTTGTTTTTATTTTGGGTAGGTTTATTTCGTTGTATTGCCTAATTTCATGGGTGTGTGTATGGTGTCTGTATGATAACTCAAAGTTATGTTTTATTATATTATTTTTTATTTTGTAAATCAGAAGAGTAATTTGTAATTTATAAATTATTTCAAGTGGGATTATATTATGGTTTATGGTGTATAGCAGTCTTGTAGGATAGAGTCTAGGATGTCCATATATGATTTTTGTTGCCTTGTTTTGGAGTACTCTGAGTTCATTCAGTTTTGAAGCTGTGGCGTTGCTCCAAATGGGGTTTAAGTATAACAAGTGACTTAGAATGTATGCGTTGTATATATTCCAAAGTGCGTTTTTGTGGAGGTATGGTTTAAGTCGGCGAATCGCAAATATTATTGGTCTTATTTTTTTTTTTATTTTGTCAATGTGGTTTGTCCAAGACAATTTTTCATCGACAATAAGACCGAGATATTTCGTATAGTGAACTCTATTGATTACTGTATTGTCAAGTGTAATAAGTGGTACGCTATTTTCACTAATGGTCTTTTTTTTGTTAAAAATGATGTAGTTGCTTTTACTAGTGTTTATATATAAGTTTATGTTTAGAAGAAAGTCGGCTATGGTTCTGATATCATCTTGTATATGTAGAATTAAAAGTTCCATTTGTGTTGTAGAATAGAGTATTGCTGCGTCATCAGCGTACATTTGAATCTTGCCGTGAAGTTTAAGATTAAATATCCGGTTTATGTATATAGAAAATTCAGGTGCTGATAGCATAGAACCTTGAGCTAGACCACATGTAACCTGCTGTAATGTACTTTTACAGGATCCAATTTGTGTATACTGTTGCCGATGTGAATGAAATGATTTAAACAATTTTAATGCAGTATGTGTGATACCGATCGATTCTAGCTCTGTAAAAAGTATTGAGTGTTCAGGACTATCAAACGCTTTTCTTATGTCCAGAAACAAGCACGCAACTGTGTTCCCTTTATCCAGATTAACTTCGATAAAATTAGTTAGTGAGACACATGCTGCAAGAGTACTAGACTTGGAAATAAAACCATATTGATCTTGGTGAATTATGTTGTTGTTTAGTAGGAAATTGTCTAGTCTCTTTAAGATAGCTTTCTCAAATATCTTTGAACATGTTGGTAGTACTGAGATCGGACGGTAGTTTATGGTGTCTTGTTTGCTTCCTGCTTTGTATATGGGCGTTACTCTTGCAATTTTAAAACATTCAGGATAGATGCCTGTTTTGAAACATTCGTTGATTAAGTTTGATATTTTTTGGCTTAAGGTATCGGAGAAGAGAGCAAAAAATTTTGTTGGGATGCCATCGGGACCACGAGCTGTGTTATTATTTAGGTGTTTTATTATGTTCTGAACTTCTTCTGTGGTTGTTTTGTATAAGTGAAGTGTTACGTTTTGTGTGTTTTTATTGGTTGTTACAGGTAGGCTGCTTGTTTGATTTTTTTTTTGGAGATACTATTCCCAGTTTGAAGGAACGTATTGTTCAGTATTTCCACTACTTCGATTTGGTTGTGGATTACTGTGTTGTTATGTTGTAATATGATATTTGGTGTTGGTTGTTTGTTACTTTTGTTGAAAAGTAATTCATTTGTTGTGAGCCAAAATCTTCTGCTATTGTTTATATTTGTGCTGAATTTGTTGGCGTAGTAATTTTGCTTAAGGTTTTTAATTGTGGAGGCCGTTTGGTTTCTGAAAAATTTGAATCTCGTTTGGAAAAAGTCATTGCTTGGGTATCTTTTTTTTAGTTTGTAGAAGAAGTTTCGTTGCTTTGTAAGATAGAGTATCTGTTTGTTCATCCATGGTTTCCTTAATTCGTTATTCCCGTTGTCTTTTTTTGTGGAGATGGTTGTATTTTGTGTGATTGTTTTTCCTATATTTTCCATGAAGGAGTTACAGTGGTTGGAGAATAGTATTTCAGTTATTGATATTTCATCAATTTTACTGTATTTTATTGTTTGCACTAGTTTTTTTGTATTGTATTTATTTGGGTGATTGTTTATATTTGTAATGTTGGTTATTATGTACCTGTGGTCAGATATAGGGGTATCATGCAAATCGATTGTGTAAGAATTTGTGATCATGTCCGTGATAATATGGTCGATAATTGTTCCTATTTGATTGCTTTGTCTTGTCAGGCTATTGTTATCTATTTTATTGAGTAGGAGAAAATCGTTAGTATAGATTGTGTCTATGTATTGAGTAATTTGGCTATCGTCATTGTTCATAATATTTAAGTTGAAGTCGCCGAAGAAAAGTGTATTTTTAAATTTGTGTAAAATTGTTTTGAATTGTGTACAAAAATTGATGAAATTTGAATGTGGAGCTTTATAGATGCCAAATATGTTCATGTTTGTAGTTTTGTTTTCTATGTGTATCCCAAGTATGTTGTTAGAGTCAAATTCTTTACTGTATATTGTATTTGCAGTTACTGATTTGTGGGCAAATATTGATACTCCTCCACCTCTTGTTGGTCTTGTGCTATAGAAGTGTTCATAGTTCTGTATGTTATATAGGTGTACTTCGTTGTCATAGAGCCAGGTTTCTGTTACCACTATTATTTGTATGTTGTAAGGTTGGATGAGTGTTTCTAGATCTTCTATTTTATTTCTTATGCTTCTAATATTTATATATGCTATATTGAGTCCTGTTTTGTTGTGTGTATGGTGATTATTATTAATATTGTGTGTAATGTTTATGTTTACGTGTTTGTTAGGATCAAACATTTTGGTTTGGGTTATATTTTTTGGTGTATATGAGATTATTTAAAAAAAGAAAAAAATTAAATTTACTTTAAGTTTAGTATTGTTTTACTTTAAGTTTAGTATTGTTTTTAGCTTTGCGATGTCGTTTGCGTGGGTTATTCTAATTATTGGTGTTTCCTCGGTAACTTGTACTAGAATCTCTCCATTTTTTACCCATACAAATTTGATGATGTGTTTTGCTTTTATTTTTCTCATTTCTTCATATAGGTTTTTGTTGTAAGTTGTTAAGTATTCGTTTATATACACTTTTTTAAAATTTTCGTTGCTTCTGATGTTGTTGTGTAGTTGTTCTGGAAGAATTGGTCCTTGGATTTTGTATTGGTCGATGATCTTTTCTTTTAGTTGGGTTTCCTTTAGTTCAGCTACAATAACTGGTGGATTTTTTTCTCCTTTTGCTTGCATTCTTCTAACACCAATAATTTCGCTTTCGTTCAGTTCCACTTTTAGTATTTCTGCCGTTTTGATGATAATTTTCTTTAAATCTAGTCTTTAAATCTACTATTGTTTAATACTATTGAACACTATGTCTCCAGAGCTGGTGGTGAACGACACCAATATTTTTTTATTGATTTTTTTCGTTGATTTTTTAGAAAAGTTCTGGACTAGCATCCCGTGCTTTTTAAAAATGTTAATTTTATCACAGGCTGGAATATTCTAGTATTTAAATTATTTATAGAATCAGAAAAATGTTGAAAAGAATAAGTTAAATAAATGGAGTACAATCGGAGGACGGCTTACGACCTTTGTTTTATCCTCTTATTTTGGAATGAATATATGTAGTTAGTGTTTATGTTACATGGATCAATGACGATTTGTTGTAGGTCATATATTTTGGTTTTATATTATTATTTCCATACATCACACATGTTATGGGCATACAACTGTTTCATGGTGTAACACTTCTGTGTTACCATAACCAACTTTTAGGTTTCCAGATCTGCAATGATCTGAATTTCATCGGTTTGTTGAACTGACAATTTCAAAACATTGAGTTTCCATATAGGATGAACCAACTGAATAACACGTAATTTTAACATAAGTATATATATTTTTTTTCAAAAACTTTCTCCGTTGAATGTTTTCTTTGATTTTGTATTCCAGTGGTTTTAATTTCCTAAATTCCTAGTATAATATACTCAAATACTATACGTTTTATTGGTATTGCCAACAACGCGACAACACTTTATACTTGAAAAACTGCAGTTTTCGGTTTTTACTTTTGAGAAACCGGTGGTGTCGGATCGGTTTCGTTTTCTCTATATTTCAACTAAAAAATTACTATTTTCTTTGGTAAAATTTATTTTATTTTAAAAGAAATTATTAGATTTTTTTGTGGTGTTCATGCTCCATGTAGGAGCATTGCCAAAGCTAATCAGCTCAGAATATTCGCCACGGTCATTCGCCACATTGGCATAATTACCATGGCAACCAATTTGTTGTATTTTTTATTTTGTCCATACTACTTACATGTCAATTCTCAGGAAAATCAAAAATGGTCAAGTTCAAATTTCGACTTTTTCACCTGCGTAGATCACGTTTTTCATCAGATGTATTATTTGTTTTTTTAACATTCAAATATGTAAAAATTATTCATGCAGATAATTTTTAATAACGGTTTTTATCAAACTTATTAAATATTCAGACAACAAGACTATTTAAATTAACATAAACTTTTAATAATTGGTTTTGATAATATATAATATAACATAATCAAACAAAACGTCGTAATATTTTTAATTATAAATCTTACTTATAATATTCTTTATTTCATAATACATAATAATATATTCATTAATGCAGTTTTCGTTGTGAATACGCACTACAGTTATCACCTATGATAATTAACATTTATTTATTTTTTCTTATACAGCTTCTACCAGAATAAATGTAGCAATAGCGTAGCTGTTCAATCTTTTAATAAACCACACCTTTCGGTGCACACATTACATCGGATGCATTGCATCAAGCCTTAAACTTTTACTTCACAAATAGGTAAACTAGAAATTCATACTGACCAAATTTAGAAGAACTTCTTTGTACGAAATTTATACAATAAAAACGATAGCCCGAAATCAATAGTTTCAAGTGGTTTAAATTCACAAAGGTTTAAAAGAAGTCATTCATCAACACCTTTAAACCGATATTGTTTTATCTGTGTGTTATTGTGGCACATACAGTAAACCCTATTACACAACGGATTTTATTAAAAAAAATATTTATATTAAAATTAAAAATCTAATGACTTATAAAAGTCTGGATTGTCTTACTTAATTCAAATACCGTTCATTTGTTTTATAAATGCATTAGCTTTAATTTTAATTTATTTAAATTAATGCACTCTAATCCAACAACACCATACCTAATTTATTTTAGTAAATTCTGATCCAACGAACCAGTTTTTTAATTGAATATATTGAACTCGAGAGATAATGATTTATTGGGAACTCGAGAATGCATTTTATTTTGACATTATTTGTCAACACATTCTTTTGATAAAACTAAAGTTATTAATTACTTAATTTATCATTTAGGTGCTGCCATGCATTGTCGACTAGAAGACCATGTTTCTGTATTGATTGATCATGATTGTTCTTATGTTTATGTAGAGACCGGCTCATTTATATAATTATGTTAAATGTTCGGGAGCTATTATTAAAGAATTTGTATGCTAGGTTTTTCAAATTACATAATTCTGAGCTATAGTAGAATTTTTTTTGCCAGCGAACACGAAATTTGTTTGTTATGCGCATATTGTTTGCACATACGTATGCACATGCGCATATTGTTTGCACATTCTGTGTCTCGATTAAAATATTAAAAAAAACTATTGGGGTCCCATTGAAATGGACAAAAAAAACACATAAAATTTATAAATTACTATTGAAATTCAACCAATTATAAAAGAAACCCCAAATCTAGTACAAATATTAATGATTTTGTAGGAAATATAACAAAATTTTGATAATTAAAAATAATTATAATAAAAATAACGACGCCTATGTAAACAAATGTCACACCAAACAAATAGTAGGAACTAGAAGTATAAATTTAACTAATATAATTGTTTTGAAAACAAATTTATCCCAAAATAAATAATACATCTCTGTTTTACTTTTTGTCTCATCTTTTATCTCTTGCTGCGTCCTATCTGTCAAAAATTCGCTGGCAAAAAAATTCTACTATACTTTTGTTTATGTTTATTTGTTTTTGTTTTAATGTTTATGTATAGGTTGTTTTTTTTGACTGATGATGATAAAATGCTGATATTTTTTTTTGTTTTTTGTGTCCTCTTGGTTCGAATTAATGAATTAGTTTTTATTTTTTAATGAAATGAGACTAACTCTGTTATTGCTTTCTAGTGCAAAAATAAATTGGAACATGCATAAAATTATTATTTTTATAAATGAGAATATTAATTGATATTCGCAATAATTAGCAAAGAATTTGTATGTTTATAAAGCATACTTTTAAGTGGAACTTAACTGTTTGACCAAAGCTATTAGCGATTATAGTTTACGAGCTCGCCACAAGTTATCTAGGTAGAACAGAAGCTCTATAAAAAATTGCAAAACGGTTACAAAAATATGTATAAACATTTTTCGTAAAAAGGTACAATGGAATCGTATGTGATACTGGCAAATTTAAGCTCTTAAAATTTTTAGGTATGAGAGGGTTCAATGTTTTTAGATCATTTCGACAGTGCAATATGACACCGGATGAACATTTTTTTATAGACAAGTTCTTCATAAATTTGGATAATATGTTGTGCGGTCTCTCTGTAGCTACACGACATGTTTTTTTAAGTCTAATATTTTAGCAAGTCTTCCTCAACCTAAATTCTGCGCATTTTTTATTACGTAAAATACTACAGTAAAGCAGTTCCACGACACCGCAACATCGATGTTCCTGACCTGATGTTCCTCTGATTTCTCTTAAATTTCATTCACAGAAAGCCAACGACAAAATGAAATTCCGTTTTTTTTCGAAAATAAAATTTCGTTCTGTGGATGACACAGGGTGGCGGCGAAGTTCTACGGATTGGCGAATCATGACTATCTTTGGCTACCGATTGCTAACAATTGATTGAACCGATTTTAGTTATTTATAACTCATATCAAAGTTAATTAATAGGACTTGAAAAAATTATTTAAAATATTGTAGTATTTTTTAAAACTCTGTTAAACAAAAAAATATCTTCAAAGATGGCGCTGTTGGTGGTACTCGCATTTTCGGCACATTTTCTTCCGAAAAAACAAAGACTCTCTTTTTCCGTTATTTTTTCAATTTTATTTTAAACAATACAGTGAATCATCTATTAGGAAACTTTCTCAAAATAGAGTGCATGGTATCGTCTTTTCGAACGGAAACAACATGCACCCATGGCACACCTCACGCAAAGTGTTACTTGACTCCTTGCTACCAGATGATACGAATGACTCTCCGGAGCAGGCGGAAGAAAGAAGGGCAGCTATACTGCTTTATGACTGCCGCGATGATTCGATCTTCAAAGCCAAGGAATTAGAGGTTCTGATCAAATCGATCGAGAAGTTGTACCAAAACCGTGGAAATTTTTAGCTCCTTGTTTATTAAACGTTTTTTAGTGACTGCCTCAAATTTGGTGTATTTACTTTCCAAAGAGTGTACAATTGGTTGAGTTATTATAATTCAGTGATAGAGATCCTTAAGACCTACATCATGCTGAACGCGTTATAAATATTAAGATACAAAGATGCATCGATTGAAACGGTGTGCTGTCTAATAAGTTTCCGGCAGGATCGTCCTCTGCAAGGATCTACTCGCGGTCCTTTCCGAAATATGATCTTTGACATTAGCATGATGAACGGTGTTCTGGAGTTTGCGTACCTTAATAAACGAAAATTCAAAGAAACAATTACAAGAACGAGGTTAATGAGCATTAAACGATTTGACTTCATGGTGCAGTTTGAAGAAACTTAACCTTTCGACGCACAAAACTGTTATGCTTCAGCAACATGGGAAGTACAATCGTGTTAAACCACGTGCCATTAAAGTCAACAGAGTATCAATTAAAATGGTAAGCAAGACTATAAAATACATGGACGAGATGCCCGGAGTGTAAAGTTAACATTACCAAATGGGCGAAAAATCAAAGTCTTTCTTCCACAACTTCACAAGGTTATCAAATAAACGATAGGATCTTGACAGACACACGCTATACAATTCATATAAAAATTTTAATGGTCTCGAATCTGACGTACTGTTCGACTGGTCGGTAAAGGCAGATCAACTTTTAGCTTGTTCAACAGTTATTGGGCGCTAAAAGGAAGATGTTGTCTTGCATGATCTGATTCGTTCATAGCAGGTTCAATGACCGTGGACCTTCACAAAATCTCAATACGCGCCAGGATTTGCACCAGGGACGCTTCGAGGGAAAGGCACACGTATCACTTCATTAGCGGTGCAACCCATTTTCTCCAAAATAAGGAAAATACTTACAACTTGTTGGAGCAACGGACGATGGAAAATGTAATACATGTAATATGGGTGAAACCGCATTGCACATTCGTCTGAGCTGCTCTAAGTACAATAACTTACCGATATAAACTTAGATCGTAAGTGAATGAAATTGACACCCTTATAGTAGATACACTTAATATTTAATAATCTACTGTCACATACCAATATTGAAATTTTTAAATTTTTTTACCATGATACTCGTGATCTATTGAAAAAACAAATCAGGTTTAACCCCTCAAGTTAGACAAACAAGTTCAAATGTTAGTAGAACATATGCTTATAAAAATTAATATTTATTTTATTTACCTCCTAGAAGTTGGGGATGGAAAAGTTTTAACTAAGAACAACAAGATACCAGTCACTTTTGTTACAGAGTTCTATTAACCTTGCAAAATAGGAAGATGCTATTTCTGTATTAAGGTAAGGCAGTTTTGAGAACTTTTAGTGAGGAAATGCGTTGTAGCCTTGTTGAAGAACTCGATTTTGTATTCCTCTATCGTTACTTAGTATATGCTTGCCTACCCTCACATATGATATAATTACATCAAGATAGTAGCCTGTTCGGTCGTCTCATAGTTTTTTGTAATGTAACCAGGTTAAAAGCATACCCATCAAAGCTAGGTTTAGAGAAACCAGTTCTCGGATATAAAGCCATGCTGCCATTACCTAGATCAACTACGCTTAGCATAGTCTGAAAGTAATCTCCCGTCTGAATAGCTGTATTAATCTGTGATTTCTTCAGCTTTTGTTCGGTTTTAATTATAGTGATATATATATCCGTTGAAAATTATGAAATACCTGGCTTTCTAAGCCGCAATTTCCTGTGTGGTGTTGTGAACTCTTTAATTAGCATTTGAAATTCGAAGCTACTCTACAGCATTCTAGTGACGTCAATCTTGTCTTGTGAAATTTTAGGTACCACATAGTGCTTCCGCATAGCTTCCGATTTCACGCCTAATTAATACGAACAACCCTCTGGTCTTTTGCGCTATGTAGATAAATGTGCGCTAACAGCCGCTGCTCATGTGCTCAATGTTACCAGCAGTTATTATTTTTTTCATAGTCTGACATGCATACTGTTAAGTTCTTTATGCCATCCTCATATTCAAGACCTGAAGAATTAAAAAAAAAAACAATAGCCTTGTGGTCTGCTTTGAAGAAATCTTTTATCCTTAGATAGTTTTATTCTAGCCGCTATGCCGCTTTGGAGCCCAGACAAAGCCAAAGAATATCCCACAATGTGAGGGACTGTTTCATCCTCTTCAAGACAAAAACGGCATGTTGGATCATGTTCTACTCGAACCCGTATCATATGTTTAGCTGGTGACCTGTTTGTAGTCCAACCATTACAGAAACTCGTTTGTTTGCCGGCTCAACTCTGGAGTGAACACCTTGGTGACCTTGCAGGGACCTTGTGTCCCTCCATTGGGAGTTGCTGGATCGCAAGAGAGCCTGCTCTACTAGCTATGTTATCCTACCTTTGAATATGCCAAGTGCTGGTTTAGGGTCTATCTTTTTTCGTTTTCGGGATTCCACTATGGCCTAGTGTCCATAACAGTGATATGCTGTTCTTGAACCCGAGATAATTCAAGAACTTTGAACATTCTTGCACTATTTTAGACTTAATAGTGTAGTTTTCCAAAGATTTTATTGCCAGCCTGGCCATCATTTTATTAATGACCATTGTACCACTTAAGCTCCATCGCTCGCTTCGGTGCTGCAAATGGCTCAGCCTAAGAGACTGATGAGTTGTCCTAAAAGTACTAGTGATACATAAGCAAGCAAGCCTTTGTGCCGCCTCCAGTTTTTGTATCGCATTCTAAACAAAAGTTTTCGAGAGCCATCCAAGGGACCCATAGTTGACAATTGGTCTGATAACAACTTTATATATCCAATAGACCGTTTTCGGAATCATCCCCCATTTACCCCCAAAAGCCCTCTTGCACTGCCACAAAACTCGAATTGCGTTTGTGCATTTAGTCTCAACATAAACAACCCAATTGAGCCGCATGTCGAGAATAACACAGATACCTACTTCACACTATCTTGGAGGGTTAATGTGTTATTACCGATTAAAAGAAAAGTGGAGTTATTTAGTTTCCTTCTGTTTGTAAACGCATCGAGCTGTGTCGCAGAAGCATTGATCGAGACCATTCTTCTGACACCAGCAGTTGGTAATTTCCAGGGCATTTTGCATGTTCCTGCAAAGATGCCCCATTTTGTCTTAACGCTTAATAAGAAGAATCATTAGTTTGAATAAGGAGCTGATCTACCATCATGTTCCACAAGAGGGGTGATATAATGCCCCCTTGGGACCATCAACGCTTCACTCCTACCTGGATTGCCCTTCGTGTGAATTAACAGACATAGATCTTCCAGCGCCCATTGTATATCCACCTTAGGAATGTTTTTTCACATCGTACCTTTCCGTTCCCCTAAGGAGTGACTCAAAAGTGGTCTTTAATATCAGAGACTACCTCTGAGAGGATTGTGTCGTTAGACTTGCCCGCTTGATAAGCATGTTGCCTATTGCTTAGTGGGTTTTTTTTAAACAGACATTTCTGATGTAACGATCGATCAACCTCTCCAAAGACTTTAGAAAACATGAGGAAAAACTGATCGGTCTGAAGTTTTTCGTTTCGCAATAGCTGATTTTCCCTGGTTTTGAAATAAAGACGACACTCACGTTTTGCCAGACCTGTGGTTCTTTGAGAAGAGCTATGCAGACCACGAACATCCTTAAGAGTCTATCTCCTATTATGTCCAGACCCATTTTGTATGATAATAGGCCAAATCCCGTCTGAACCTGGAGATTTGTATGGCTCAAAGGAGCTCATAGCCCAAGACAGAGCCTCGGCGATACATCACTATTTGCCATCATCCAGTTCATTTGGTTAGGTTTTTCCCTATTTCCCGTGGCTACCTTCTGAGTAAATCTCCCTAAATACACAGCTATGAAAACGGTGTTGAAGGAGTGCTGTATAAGTTTCTTCCTTTGAAGAATTGTGAGTATCATTGGATGATGTAAGATTAGATGTATCTATAGATGTATCCGTAGACACTCTCCAGCTCCTGATGTCTTCTAGAAGAGACCTGGAGCATAGAGTGATGTCTATGGTGGCTTGCCATCGGGAGTTAACAAAAGTGTGCTCTCCTCCGGAGTTAAGAATCTTTAAATCAGTATTAGCCAAATACTTTAAACGAGACTGACCTCTGCTTCTCTGCTGTTGTTATTTGTGCTTTCCCAGCCCACATGAAGTAAACTGACATCACAACCAACTATGGTATCCTGTTCCATAACTGAGCATTCCAACGGTTAAATCACATGAGGGTAACTCATCCAGAAGATGCATATCAAGACTTTTTTGTTATGCAAGTTCTAGGTTTTGTCAGATCTCCCGTTATACAGAACGTCTCAGCCCTTCATGATAAGACCAGATACTCTGTTTTAATGATTTAGGGTTCCTCCATTATTGATATTTTTGTATGCAACATTTTAAAGTGAAACTCGCTTATGTCTTCAAACCTGATCCAATCAACTTTACACTACTGAGCCACACATGAAGAAATGTTTTGCTTACCGATTGGATATTTCTTTTTCACTATCTTTAGTTTTATCTTTAGCCAATTTCTTCTCCACATACGTTCGGATCCTCCATTTGGAATTTTCCAAGCCATTTTGACGTCTGAGACCCCCCAACAAAGCCGTTTCAGATTGTCTATGACCTGAAATCCAGATTTTGGCTAGGTACATCTTACAGAGATCACAGAACTTCATTGCTGAAAGCCTGGATCCTTTCCATGGTATGCAACCCAGAATTTCTCTCCACCAACCTGCAGTTTAATGAGAAGTCGTTTGAACATTGGAAATATTGTTTTCCTTCTTCCATCGACACCCCCTCAAACGTTAACAAAGTTCCTGTTTGTTTTCGCATATCTTCAAACTGGCGTTGCTGGATCAAATCGCTTTGTTCCTGGCTGATAATTCCATTGTTTAATTCAACAATTCCAACTAACCCCTTTTGGCTGCACTGGCTTAGCTTGATGCAATCTTGTTCGGATCCGTCGTTGTCGTCGACTCCTCAAGGTTAGTCGTGTCGTCATCCCTTTGTATAGGATTTGGACTGCCTTCACAGATAGCCCTATTCTGACCAATACGAAGGCTTGTCTTGTGACGTGGGACTGGGAGGATCGTTAGACGAATCTATTCCATAATCTCAGCATTGATGTCAAAGGGAGATGTTATTGTAGAAATCACTGCTATGAGTTAGTAGCCTGCTCTGCAATGCCTGTTTGCAGTGAGGAGTCACCCATAGATTTCTTCCCTTTTCTTCTCACTGAACCGCAAGCAGTTTTCCTCTTCCTCTTTTTCCAACTGTTACCGTGGTCTCTGAAGCCGGCCACTCCGAAGATTTTCTGACCATCGATTCCGGCTGCACCAAATGGAGACTTTCCAGAGACTTGCTAAATCTCCAAAAGCCATGTGTGACATAACCCGAAGATTTCATGGAATCTGCTCTGTAAGCGATCGTATTGTTATGTAACCCATGTATAATCGCAAACATGGGTTACGCTATCCACCAACTGTTAACCCCCTGGTAGCTTACACTCAAAGTCTTAGGGTTTATTGTTTTAATATTTTATGCTTTTTAAGTATGCATTAGAAGTATCCAAGCTCTTTATTAAACACGGGCTATGGATCACAATACAATTGGAAATAATAAAAATACGTATGGTGAGTGTTTTCATTTTGCCGCATGATGCATGTATAACAAAAACTGAATCAACCCAATTGTTTTTTTTTAGTGAAAATGGTTGTGGAATAGGCATTCCAATATGTATCACAACAACACATAGATACGTTTAAATTAACATCAAGATCTATTAATAACTTGCGTTATGAGGGGTTGATAGACGCTTTTTTAAAAACCTTTGTAGATCGAAATTGCTCGAGACTATTGGTTCCGATTATTAGATCATGTAATTCAAATCCTTCAACAGGGTTACTAACCCAAATAAATCGGTCGCGTTAATTGATAAGTGATATGGAAAAAGTTGCCAATTTGTCTATTCATGTCAAGATTATAAAAAAAATAGATTTTATTAAAAAGTTGCATTTTACTTTTAAATTGATAATAATTATATTGGTCTTAAAAATGTAAACAAAACTGTGAGTTAATTAATTAATATCACTTTTTTTATAAAAAGTGAATACGTTTTAACGCTAAATTTCTACAGTTGTATTAATTGATTGTCTCATCCAAAATCTAACCTCATTTAATCATGAATCATATTTCGTACAAAAATTAGCATAGACATGAAGATTAAACAAAAAATAAGAGCAAATTCCACTAAACCCCACGGAAACTATTTAAATAACTCAAATTTTAATTCATTTCTGCTTTTTATTTTAAGGTCAAACCATCAACAATGGACAACATCATAAGGAATTATTTTAAATTATCTACAACAGTCATATTTTTATATTATATATCGATTAGCAATGGATTTCATTCAGAAACAATAACTAAAATAGAATTAAATAAAACAGCTGATAATTCAAACATCACAATTATGAATACAACAGATCCTGTCCCAGCTCAAATAAATATCACATTTAACGAAATTCCAATGTATCTTGAGACGTACAAAAACGAATATTCGAAAACATATAATGAAACAAATACGGATATTAAGAAAGAATGGTCGAAACTACTTCAGATCTATAACAGTAAATACGAATATAAATCAACGCTGCCAGATATCGATGGAGAATCCAGAACATTTGGAAGGATAAAAAAATTACAACAAATGTTGATTCCGGTAGCATTTAAATTCGGAATAATGTTTACGTTAATAATAGCACTTGTTGGATTGGTTATCAAAAGTATATTAATTTCAAAGGCGATTCTGTTCTTAAACTTTATTGGAATTTTATTAAAACTTGCATCATTTAAATTTGGGAAACATGGTGACCATCATTATTCTTATGTACCACATCAACCAATTTCACATCATGATGATTGGTCAACATTAAAACAAAAACAAATTCATTTACATATACATAATCCAGGTCATAATGATCATCATTATGGTGAACATGTTGGTCACAGTTATGTACCTATAGCCAAAAATGATCACGTGATCGCTTCTTATAATCCATATCATTCATCATATAACGTAAATCATAAGACATACGAGTATGAGTGAATGTCAATTTTTTATGCTTTGTTTTAAAAGTATAACTTAGTTCATACACCTGGTTCTCTTGTTCGTACTTTTCTTTTAATACAAAGATTATTTATTCTTAAGTTAACGTCTTATACACATGTATGTTTTGTTTGATTGAAAGGAAAGTACGAATAACAGATTATAATTGTGGACTTAAGATATGTAAACATTTGATACCAAAACTTTTTTCTTTGTTATATTCGAGGAAATTTGTTTCCGCTATTTATCTTATTTATATAATTAATTTATTTATATTTATTAGTAATTTTGTAAGTAGTTTAACAATTAAAATACATCTTTATTTAAATATATGATAATATTTGTATTAAATATATAATCTTTTCTTTTATAAACTCCGAGACAGAGAGTAGAACATGTCTAAATCAGGCCACTTATTTTTCATCACAAGTAAAACATTTTTTCGATCAAATTAATTTCAGTATTCTTGTCGTGCACACACGTGTCTTTGATGCCGATTATGTAATGGATCCTGGGGTACAGGAAAACAAACACCCGTTTTTGGCAATATCTAAAAAACTTAGCAGTCGAAAATCAATGAATTTTTTTTTAAATATTTTGATCTTTTTCGATTTTTCTAAACCAAACACGATTCCTTACAAAAAACTTTTGTTTTACTATCTTCTTAGATATGTCCTTAAAATATAGATAAAAACAAATATTTGAAATATTTTGTTATCAGCATGCGTGGGAAAACACATTTAATAACTGTAGAAAATTTCAACTTGATAGCACTTATAGTTTGTGAGTAAATCGAATATGTAGAAATTCGGACGGACACCGACCTCACCAATAGGGTACCGTTTTTACTTTTTTAAAGTACGGAACCCTAAAAACAAAATATTAGTATCGGGTCTAAATTTATTCCACTTCAAGCCTTAAATTTAGCACCAAACTATCTCAGACGGCTGAAATTTGATTTTAATGGCTTGGTTTCTTTTAAATACATCCATTCATGACCCAAGTCTTAAAAATTTAACCCCACCGATACCACCGGTGTAAGCTCTTCGTTTTGCCCGCACTCGATTCTCATTATTAGCCACGTTTTCTGCCCGTCGGAAAGGGCAAAAAAGAAATCTTATCAAGAAAAAGTTGACGTTCGTTCTTGTAATACCAATTCAAAGAAAAGAAGCAAATCATCTCCTTTGCACGCAAACTTTGAATATCTTTTTTGATTGCATTCTTTAATCCCAATACATACAATAATCCAAAGTCTTCTCATCCTATCTTCGGTTCAGTGAACATACGGTCTCTCAGAATCCTGCTTTTATCGAAATAAACCTGGGGTTTCACATTCAGATTCATGAGCTCTGCTACTGCCCTTGAGCGGTACTACAATTTTTCCTTCGTCAAGTCGGTTGAGTTATCATGACAATTGAATAAGTTGTTTACATTGTCCTGTCTGCCCTCACATGCCGCACACGTGTTAATTGTTTCGGAAACAACTCTACTCATGTAGTTGTTTAGGATGCATGACTAACCGAATTTTAGTTGCGCTAGAATGGATCTGGTGGTGCGAGGCAGAACCCCTTCGGCAGCGATTTGTGGTGGCTTGCCATTGAGAACTCGATTTGGAGCGCAGTTCCTTATTGGGTTTTCAACAACTTTGGTGTGGAGTGTTTGTAAGCCAGTTTTATACGTAAGCTCGTCGATGTTACCAGTTATTTGATTATCTCTGACATCATGTAAAAAGCACTTCGCTGTCCTCCTTATGTCTTTAAGTGGTTTAATCGTTGAAAAGGTGTCATTGCCAGTGTTTTGCTATATTGTTTGGTTAGCATTTAGTTATGTTCACGGACCGGCAATATGTTATATTCCTTATGTAAGCAATCTCAGTGGGCAATTAAATGACATCCAGTTTTGGTACGCAAAACTGCGTCTGGTGTTGTTTGTAATCTATTTCAGTGAGTATCAAGAACTTGTCTATGGGTGCACCATAATTTAAAATAGGTTATTTTATTGCTTTGTAAGTTCTAATTATTGTATTTTTATCTTCACCCGATAAACTAGCAATTGGTGCTTTTATTTTCACATAATTTCTGTTTTTCAGTCTAGGGTTCGCTTGTTATGCATGCGAGCATTGAATTTAACCAGTGGGTCAAATGTTGACCACAATAGTCTCAATTTTTTTTACTATAAGATTGAGTATGTTATCAATGCAGGTATTTAGTGTTTTTTTAACCTTCTTCGTCCATGTGGTGAAAAGCGTTTCAATGTTTAGGTAGGTCTTCATGATATTGGTAAGTTGTTCTTGGTTGTTTCATGTTAAGTACCATGCAGTCTACTGCGTATGACATGATTGTTATTTCTTCTGGCGGAACAAGTAAACTGTTTAGGTAGAGATTGAATAATGAACGTGAGAGAACTCCACCGTGTGAAACTCCTTGTCTGGGCACTCTCATCCTCGATTTGTAGTTACGGAACTCAAACTTTGTTTGTTGAGCTCTAAGATAGTTGCACAACCAACATTTTATTTAACCTGCAGATTAGTGTTTAGGATATATTCCAGTAGTGCAGCGTGCTACACTGTGTCGAAAGTTTTTAATAGGCAGAGTGCAACTAAGATTGTTCTAGCACAGAATCACTTTTGGTTCAGACAATCACTAATTTGGTTTTGGATTCTGTGACATCAAACTGCAAGATTTAGTCAGCCGAGGGAGCAGAAGTGCTTCAATCAGTTTTGTAACCGATGAAAGGATGGAAATCGGTCTGTAGGATTCTAATTTTTATTCAGGTTTTGAAATGGAAGTGATTTTGACCGTTTTCCAAATATTTGGTATATGGAAAGTGTTTGGAAATGTGTTGAGCGTAGCAGCCTGGGAGTTCAATCCTGTGGGTCCACTCTGTTTGAGCATGATCGCTGAGATGCATCAGGTCCTATAGCTTTTGCAGACTTATTTTTCTTATTGCAATCTCAACTTTGTCTTCAAAAAATATGATAACCTATACTCTATAGGCTAAGTTATCAGTATTAAGTTTGCACAGATGTCTTAATTCTGTTCTGATTTTCTTCTTAATATTTATGTAGCTTTTCTGTTCTGTAATCTAGGTATTAAATTTTGTTGCGCATTTCCTGTGGTTTTTGTTGGGTTATCATCAAAGGATGATTGTGTTCCGCTACCAACTTGTTAACTCGCTTATTATGGTTCCGGAATTCTGAAGTCAGTTAGATCTGCCTTGCGGGTGTCATCTCTTTCTCACAAGCACACAAGTTTCAAGTTGAAAATCGGGTTTGACATTTTAAATTCTACCGGTTGTGGGATGTATCGAGCTCTAGCGCTATTAAAAATTTGTCTGTTTTTTTCTACAGGAAGGGCGTAAAATAGCTTGCTGAGTTCGATTTTAGTAAAATTGGTTATTATCCCAGTCCTATTTGTTAAAATTAATATTGCTCCTCTTCTAGGATTTTATTTGATTCGTGATCGGCACGTGATCTGATTCCAATGCAGTTTCGGTTCTCCATGCAGCAACCTGCATTATAGTGTCATGCTGTTAAGGGAGACGAAAACACATTTGCTTTGTGTTTTGTTGAGAGCTTGTGTTAGTATGTTGACTTGATGTTTGACTGATGAGACTAAAGTGTCTCATACACTTTTACTTTTAATAAATAAAATAAATTATTATTGTTATACAATTAATGTTGTTTTGTTTTATTAGTTATGGACTCTTATATATTTGTATGAACGGTAAAGCAATTATTCAAAAAAATACATAAATCTACGCAGTTTGCGTGCAACTGTAAAAAGGATTTCGTAAGGGGTCCTTTTATTCTGTCCACTTTGAAAAAAAACCTGTGTGCCTTTGTTGAGATCTTTCGGGATGAAGATGTCGTTCTGTTTGGGTTGCCTGGGAGTAGTAGGCATCAGGGTATGCATATTGCTTCGGAATCTCTTAATGAAAATGAACTCAGAATTATCCGCAGTGTCGGCTGTAAGAGAACCGACAAAGAATTCGCCGTGGACCTTAAGAGTTTGACCATACACTAGTTTGACCATGCACTAGAACGAAAACTTTTTTTAATGTGATTCTAATGCCAAGTAAACCAGTGGGAATTCGGTGCTTCAATGAACGTAATTCCATCTTGCTTTAAATGATGCTTTAAGTTGAAACTGGAAGAGTTCAACAGGACGTTATGACCGAAGGAATACCAAACCTAGAGATGTATTCCTGTATTAAAAGTGTTGATGCAATGGTACTTGCTGTCATGTTTTTGATGGGTTATGCTTCTGGCCAACGTGTGAAATGGTCTCCTGTTTTAAGTATGTAACTGTAAATGTTTGATTGCAGAAGTGCTCCAACGATGTTGATGTTGATATGGTCAAATCTAGAATTTGGTAATTCAAATTTACCAATCCGCGACTTTGTGTGCCTGTGGATTTTTGAACGTTGACACAATTCACAAGATTTAGTCCATATCCCTGAATTGAAGATCATTCGTGGCCAAAAATATTCAGATGTGACTAATTTTCGCGTTTTGTGACTAAGTTTGGTGACGGCAAGAGGACTTCTTGCCTGGTGAATAGGCCTAACAATTCGACTAATCGAGGTATGCAGCGGTGATAATAGTTCATAATACCTACGAATTACAGTATTTGGCGGATTGATATTGGAGCTGGTAAGTTCTGGATGGCAGCGAGTCTATTTTTCGATGTGAGTAGCGAAATCCTAAATTCGACGTCCACGCCGTGCTGCCTGGGTAATGCTGACAGAATTAGGTTGGTGTATTGGAGACAAGCAGAGTAAAAACTGCTTAGTCAATGACGCTACATCACGGCGAATTGGCGCCTTACAACCAATGCGACTCAAGCGTCTGTTCTCCATGTCAGGGGCGGCTTGGAGCGGGCGTCTGTCTTGAATCAAGCGGCTCGCTATATAAACGTGTAAAAAGGTTGTTTCTGGTGACCTTAATATGCAGAACGGACCCATTCACGACAATTTGGGTTGGGCCTAAGGTTAACACCCTAACCCCGGAAAAAAAACTAATATGTTAAATTTGGTGATCAGAAAAAGAAAAACAGACCCGGACAACAAAACAGAATTTTACCTGGACGTGAAAAAGGACCAGACTACCGAATCGGAACGTGGAACGTGCGCAGCCTGAGCGCTCCTGATGCTCTTATAAGTCTGGAAACAGAGGCTGAGAGGTATAGGATGGATATTATTGCTCTACAAGAAATTAGACAGCCGATTATCGGAAAACAAGATTTGGATAGTCACTCTCTATACTGTAGTGGTCATCCTTCTCGAAGAGAATTCGGTACTGGCTTTCTTGTTGGTGCACGTATACAAGAAGCCGTGATGAAATTCATCCCGGTCAGTGAGAGGATCTGCTACCTACGTGTACGTGGTACATATAACAATATTTCTCGTGCATGCACCTACTGAAGCTAAGACCGTCGACGAGAAGGATAATTTCTACATAACACTGGAAGAGGTTATGAAACAAACACCAACACGCGACTTCATTATGGTTCTTGGTGACTTTAATGGACAGGTTGGAGGAGATATCTCTTATGGAAATGTGGTGGGTCCCAACAGCCTGCATTTGAATTCGAATGATAATGGTGAGAGAATGACTGAGTTTGCATTATCAAATAATTTGAGAATTGCCAGTACGTTCTTTCCGCATCGATCGATTCATAAACAGACTTGGGTCTCACCGAATGGAAACACTCGAAATCAAATTGATCACGTTCTAGTAGCAGCACGTTTCTTTTCGAGCGTTCGGGATGTGCGATCCTTTAGAGGTGCATACATTGGAAGTGATCACTTCCTTGTATGTGCAACGATAAGGTTCCACTTCTCAAATCCAGGCATTCCAAAATTCAATCAACGGAATCGTTTTAACATCTCATCATTAAAGAATGCTGAAACAGAAGAGAGATATCAAATCCATATTGCCGAAACATTGGAGAAATCAGAAACCATTAATGGAGACGTCGATAAGTCATGGTATTTGCTCAAAGATGCTGTTTTAAGCGCTGCTGAGGGAATACTTGGACGACCACAGAACCACTCCCAGAAGCCATGGATGGATCAAGCATGTCTTGACGCTATTCAATACAAAAGAGATTGCTATCTGAAGTGTCTACAAGGACGCAATACCAGGTCCACGAAGGAGAACTATAAACTGGCAAGACAAGCCGTTACAAAGCTATGTAGACGAACGAAGAGAGAATGGTGGAAGAGACAGTGTGAGGAGATTGAAAGCTTCAATAAGGAACATCAATCGCGTAACTTCTTTCAACAGGTTAAAACCTTAAGGAAGGGCCCTCAAACTAGATCGACTGCTATTCAAAACGAAGATGGGGAGCTACAAGTAGACCTTAAAAATATTTTAGATACTTGGGCCGCTTATTTTGAGAATCTTCTCAACTTAAGTGACCAGCAACAAGTCGGGCGACGAGCAAAGCTTATTCGTGCGTCAAAGGTACATGTAGACGAACCCACCAAAGAGGAATTCGATGCGGCGCTGTCAAAATTAAAATGCAATAAAGCACCTGGTATCGACGATATAACATCCGAAATGATTGTACATGGTGGCGAAACTCTATCCTCAAGATTGTTTGAACTTGTTCAAATGATCTGGAGGACTGAAACCATGCCACAGGACTGGAACAAAGCTATGCTGATACCAATCCATAAAAAAGGTAATCGCCTACAATGTGCAAACTACAGAGGAATCGCTCTCCTCTGCACAGCATATAAGATCTTTTCCTACATTTTGCTATCCAAAATCAATCCTTTTGCTGAACAACTGTTTGGAGAATATCAGTGTGGTTTCCGGCGGGGCCGAGGTACCACCGATGCACTTTTCTCGATAAGGATGATTTTGGAAAAGTGTCGAGAGTTCAACATACCTGTGCACCAACTTTTCATTGATTTCAGGCAGGCCTACGACTCTCTCGAACGAGAGACTCTATGGTCTGCTCTGGTGTCAATGGGAATTCCTGGTAAACTGGTATCACTATGCAAAATGACAGTACAGAACTCTCAATGCTGTGTGCGAGTAGAGAACGAAATATCAAAATTTTTTAAAGTCGACTCCGGATTAAGACAAGGTGATGCTATCTCTCCTATACTTTTTAATCTAGCCTTGGAATATGTGTGCCGTCAAAAGAAACTACCGACTAATAACAATATCTTGTCAATAAACTCAGTTCAGATGATTGCTTACGCTGATGATGTTGTCATCCTCGGCCGAAGTGAAGCTGTTATGAGTGAGACTTTCAAGTCGCTTGAGAGTGGTGCTAGGAAAATTGGTCTGCAAATTAACTACAATAAAACCAAACATATGAATGTTTCAAGAGAGGCTGAGAAGAAAGATTTGATGTGCGGCGATGAACGAATTGAGGGAGTTGAATCTTTTAAATATTTAGGATCAATGCTTGACTCAAACAACAGCATACTTACAGATATTAAAGCTCGAATCGCTGCAGGTAATCGAACTTTCTACTCAATTAAACCTCTCCTTGGATCACCGTATGTATCAACTAACACCAAGCTCAAGTTATACAAGACATTGATTAGACCGGTTGTGATGTATGGGTCACAAACGTGGACCCTTACACAAAATGACGAATCGCATTTATCTGTGTTTGAGCGTAAGATCCTACGCTACATTTTTGGTCCACTTAAGACAGACGATGGAGAGTATAGAACCCGGTATAACTTTGAGATCAGAGACCTTCTTGAGGGTCCTGATATAATAGGTTGTATCCGTTCTAACAGGATTGCTTGGTTTGGGCATGTTCTACGAGCCGATTCACAGTCTGGAATGATTAGAAAAATGTACGTTAGTACCCCAGGGAGTGGTAGACCGCGAGGAAGACCACGACTACAATGGGAGACTGACGTAATAAACGACCTTAAAAAAATCGGCTGCCATGGTAACTATGTCGCTGTTGCGAATGACCGTGGTGAATATTCGAAGCTGATTAGCCTGGCAACGCTCCTACATGGAGCATGAACGCCTTAAAAAAAAAAAAAAAAAAAAAAAAAAAATTAAAAGTGTTGATCCAATGGTAGTTGCTGTCATGTTTTTGATAGGTTATGCTTCTGGCCAACGTGTGAAGTGGTCTCCTGTTTTAAGCATGTAACTGTAAATGTTTGATTGCAGAAGTGCTCCAACGATGTCGATGTTGATATGGTCAAATCTATAATTTGGTAATTCAAATTTACCAATCCGCGACTTTGTGTGCCTGTGGATTTTTGAACGTTGACACAATTCACAAGATTTAGCCCATATCCCTGAGTTGAAGATCATTCGTGGCCAAAAATATTCAGATGTGACTAATTTTCGCGTTTTGTGACTAAGTTTGGTGACGGCAAGAGACCTTCTTGCCTGGTGAATAGGACTAACAATTCGGCTAATCGAGGTATGCAGCGGTGATAATAGTTCATAATACCTACGAATTACAGTATTTGGCGGATTGATATTGGAGCTGGTAAGTTCTGGATGGCAGCGAGTCTATTTTTCGATGTGAGTATGCCGTTTTTCGAAATAGAGTGGCTCAAAAAATCAACTGATTTTTTGCCGAAGATTCATTTTGAAGCTTTTATATATATGCCATATTTGCTTAGGCGAGTGAAAAGTTTCTCTAAGTGCTGACAATGCTCTGCTGCGGAACGGCTAATAATGAAAATAGTGTCTATATAAACAAAGAAGAAATCCAGCTTCTTTCTTACTTAATTGATGAAGCGCTGGAATGTCTGTGCTGAGTTTCGTAGGTTATAAGGCATAAAAGTGAACTCGAACCATCCAAGAGGTATCATTATGAATAAGATATATCTGGAACAATGGCAATATTAAGCTGTTAATAGTCTCCACAAGGTTTTCAGTCCTTGATCTTTTTCTGAACCATGTGAGGATACTAGGAAAAAGGATGACAAATATCCAGTTCCACCATATATTCGAGTTCTGTATTTGCAGGTTTAAGTTTCGTCGGGTCCAAACACGCAAGTTTACCAATAGTTACAATGTAATGCTTTACTTTGTGCTTATTTGTGAGGCCATAGTTTGGTGCCTCTTGGTAAGGGATGGAAACATTTTCAGGAGAGAGGAGAATTGATTGTCGACGTGTCGACATCGAGAATTGATATCGACGACGAGAGAGTCGACTACAGAGATGATCAAAACGTTTGTTCAGCTGCTATTCGAGTCGAAACTTTAGATTAGCACAGTCGTATCACTTGGCGTTATCTTGCTACGGGATGTTGATAGCGATGTTGCAGCAATTGATGAATAAGAAGGTTGAGCAATTTCCCAGATTTTATCGGAAATTGGAAGGATCTCAGAAATAACCATGTCTGCCTAGGGAGCCATAGATGATTTTAGAAGAGTAGGGCAGCGTTTAAGCCAAAGCTGTAAGAGGAGTTCATTTTTGACCAATGATGAACCTCCGGCCTCTAATTCAAACTTGCGATAAAATTCTGTGGCATGAGTCTCCTATTTCTTTAAGACCTAACAGAAGTCTATCTAAGCGCTTAGCCGTACTTATTTAATGTCGTTCTAAAAGTGCTTTTTTAAAAAAATCGTACTGATTTTGTGTTGTGGCGGACGCTTTTATTACCTACATTAGGTTTACCACAACATCTTGCGGCAGAGCAGAGAATACTGCATTGAATTTATTCATTTGCATTTTTATTGACCCGATCGTGTATGCTCGACGATAAAGATTTAAAATTAAAATTAAAATGCAATATTTAAAAATATACTTTTTACTGTTTATTTTTTAATTTATTTATAATAATATAACTTCCTTATAGTAACAATTTGATTATTATTTTTTTATTTTACAGAATATCGATTTCGACTTACGTCATCCTCAGTTCTTAAATTATTATTCCGAATAATAATTTAAGAACTGAGGATGACGTAAGTCGAAATCGATATTCTGTAAAATAAAAAAATAAAAATCAAATTGTTACTATAAGGAAGTTATATTATTATAAATAAATTTAAAAATAAACAGTAAAAAGTATATTTTTAAATATTGCATTTTAATTCAAAAGTGACAAAAGCACACAAACAGTGAATAATATGGAAAACCATAATAACACATATATAGATAAAGATTGATTTGATTAAATTAATGCTGCTTGTACAATTATTTATTTTGGTTGCAAAATTAATTTGACTTCCTTAGTGTAATATAACATTTCTATTTCGCCAAGTGTTATCGTTATTGATTGTGTTATTGCCGAGTGTTGCCACCACATGACAACATGGCACTATGTAGTTTTGGCTCCATTACTTATGTGTGCCAACACCAGAGTAGTTCTTAAAATGATACTCTTCCTTACAGGTGTAACACTGGATGAATGTTGCCCCTAAAATGTTTTTAAATATTTCATAATGGCATGTTTTAGGTGGTTCAGGATTTCTTTCAATACCACGACGAGGAGATTTTGAAACAGTGAGGACAGGTTGTTCATTGCCTAAAAAATGAAGGGACGCATTTGCTTTCGTTAAAATTTTTGTGATGGTCTTAGGTTGGAACTGGCTTCCGATCTCTTCTGCTGCGCAGACTTGTCTATTTTGAGAAGTCCGTCCAACTTGAGAAGCTCATTTTTTGTCAGTTTTGAAATGATTTTTTAAGCCGTCTTACTCAAAGTTGCTCCTTTTATAGGTTTTAAATTTTTTTGTGAACCATGTCACCATTTTTTTTAATAAAATTTTAACACCAGTGCTAATTTTGTTATGACCTTTTTATCTGTAGTGATCTTAAATCCAAATTTGTAATACTTTTTGGACATTCAAATAAATTGTTTATGTCGTGTATTGCTATTTATATATTCGTCATTTGGGCAAACATCAATAATGCTGTGCAAATTTTATTTTTATAGATTTGAATCGTGGTCTTATTGGTGTACTCTTGTCAATCTCATAGTAGTAAATCCGCAATTTGAAAGGATCCGGCCGCCGCACAAGTTGCGGGTAGTATAAAGCGTTACATGCTTGATCAGAACCTGATCTCGCCCATATCGGTAATGGGGGAAAGCAGGATCAAAATCGGAAGTTCGAACATAATGCAATTCGGGCAATTCATAATGCTCTGACAAAATACAACATCAGAGCAAATGACCTAAAAACAAGACCGATAAAATAGATTTTATCATACTGATAAAGGAATATATCTTAATGTCGTCAATGTGACTACATGGCAAACAAATACAATTGAATCTGCTTTTGGATAATATGGATGACAACGACAGGGCTGTTGACACTTGAAACACAACAGAGAACCATAAAACATCAAGAGAGCCGGTCAAAGATAAAATTCGAAAAGATGAAGAGCACAACTGATCGTTTATTGTGATTTTTATAACACTGGTTTTAACAGTTAACAGTTGGTCTATTTTGTATTGTTTACATATGTTTTTTAAATTATATATGTCCCTTGGATACGTTAGCTTTATGTTTAATCTTCAAACAAACCAATTAGAACAAAACAACAAACGATCATTAAAGATAAAAAGAAGTTTACGCAACATATAACTATGTTCAAACCAACAATAGAATAAAACCAAAAGTGGTTGAATAACGTTCTCAAAATGTAAAAAAAAAAGTTACGAGTAACAGTTATATATGCTGTTAAAAAATATAAATCATATTAAAAAAGTCCAAGCGGCAAGTAATCCGCTAGAAATAGGTAGATTTCGGGACCAGACAGCTTTGTGTACAAATAGAATTCAGATTCGTTTAATACCACGTTTACAGCGACATAGCAAATTAGTAGATGCAATTTAAATCTGTGCTGAAAACACTTTTTATTTTAAGAGCTTGCAACTAATTTGATATCTAGATTTACAATCTAGCAAATTATTTTTAAATTGATATTTGACGCAGTAAACACCTTTGAAAATAAAAATGTTTGATTTCTACACCGTCTCCTGTTCCGAAAAATTTTAAAAATCAAATTTCTTTTCTACATTAAATATTTTTCAACAGAGATATAATATGAGGCGTCTAGTTATCACATTTTTTATAACTTTTTTAAAAGTTTGACAGATACCAATTTAAACCAAAATAAATTAAAATTTGTTTATATCATAGAAGATTTAATTTGCAATCCACGCTGTAAACTCATATTAAATATGACAATATGCAAATTAGTATACTATCTACTAATATGCTATGTCGCTGTAAATGCGGTATAAATAAAATTTAAGTATAAACAGAATAATCGTAAAAAATTATCAAACCAACCAAACTATATACATAAACGAAAACTACTTTATCAATGCAATTTCGGAACAGTTTTGTTTAATTTGGTTAAAACTACTTAATAACATATTAAATCGTTTAGTGGATTACAGTTCTAACTACGTCACAACTACAATTCTACCACACATAAATTTATAATCAAAAATTATCAAACAACTTTTACATCTCAAATAATACAAATAATTTCTATCAATTTAGGAAAACTATTGAAAATGTGTAATCAATATACATATATTTATTTCAATGAAACCACTCCAAAGTTCCCCAAAAAAATATTCCTTAATTCAAAACAACAATGACTCAGCGTTGTTTTAAAGTTTTTTTAAAATTTTGCCCAAAAAAATAAAAACTCAAAAGGAAACAAAAGAAAATTTATTTAATATTTATATGGGATATTTTTATGAGATTTGTTATTGTAATCGTATGGCGTGCATTATGTTAGTATAATGTTAATTGCATTGGAACTTCTTGGGTTAGAAAGCTGAAAATTTCTGAGGTTATAGTTGAAAAGTTTATCTAAAATATAGTATTAGTTTAAACAAAATAAACTCAAAAATGATGAAAGCATGGCCGTTTGCGTTTGTTTTCGTTTTAACAGCCCCAGGGTCTCAACCTCTGAACTTGAACAATTTTAATATTTGGAAAGATTTGTGTTGTATCTACATGTACAAAAGTTTTCAAATATGAGCTTGGAAAATTTCATCTAGATCAAGGACAACAAAGTTTAGTAAATTTTTAAAACAGCTGATTTTTCAGGAACCATGAAAGCCAAGTTTGTCATTCGAACAAAAATGATAAAAAAAGGTTAAAATATTCAATGTTTATAAATTTAATTTCAACATTATGTTTCAAACGGCGCACAATGGTTCAAAACCTATTAAAACACGCGCATAATTATTTTGCTCCTTTTTAAATAATTCTATGTTTATTATTTGTTTCGTGTAAATACTAATTCTTAAAGTATTTTGAAGTGTATGACATGAAATTTTGTTATTATTATTGATAATTATAGCATAATAATTAATTCAGTAAATTATTTGTGATATAACATCACCCCGATGGAAAATCTCCCATCAAGAATAATATAAGAACTGAATCTAAAAAATTATGGTGCAAATTATGAAACTTTTTGCAATCCATACAATTTTAGTGCGATCTAGTTTCGAACCAATGAGAAAATTTTAAACTTTAAAAAAGTTTATCGTTCTCATCAGGGCTAGCCGACTAGATAAACTCTACCAAAAAATGTCAACGCTAATGAATATAAACCAAGAATTAGGTTACAACTCTAGCGAAGTGTAAAAACAAAAAATTTACATAATCATAAATTTAATAGATTCAGGTTTAGTCAATTAATTTCTCTGGTGATCACTGTTTTGTTATACTCTAGACATTCTAGTATTGAATAACAAACTTGTATCGGTGAGAAGAAGATGACTAGTCTTCACTTGTGTCTATTGACACATGATCAACAATTAATTCAGTAAATTATTTGTGATATAACATCACCCCGATGGAAAATCTCCCATCAAGAATAATATAAGAACTGAATCTAAAAAATTATGGCGCAAATTATGAAACTTTTTGCAATCCATACAATTTTAGTGCGATCTAGTTTCGAACCAGCATTTACTACTAGGAATGAGATAGGTTTTCGAAATCCGGGACGGATCAGGACAGATGCGGCACGCCCTAGTAGTGAAATTAAGTATGATTTCTGATAGGGGAGGGATGCAAATGCCCTATTAGGATTTACCTTATTACACCCTGATCCGCCCTGGATCATAATAGGGCATATCTGAATAAACTGCTAGTCGGGTGCTGACGTAAACTTTCAATAAAAATAATTAAAAATATATGCAATAAACAACAATTATTTTTCTTTTTTTAATTTGTGTTCATAATAGTGATGTATATAATTTTTTTGGGAAAACTGTTTTTTGACATCATTAGTATGTTAGAAAACAAAACAAATAGTCAGTTATGAGAAAAATTTTGTTTTTCATTTATGCGTGGGTTTTAATGCGTTTTGAACCATTGTGCGGCCGTTATAACGCTTTAGATTATTCCACTTTTAGGGCTCTAGCCGCTTAAATGGAACCCGGATATTACTAGTTCGCGAACTTGTCTAAGAAATTATTTGCCGCAACATACACAGAAAATATTTTTGAGCTAGGTTGAAAATTGCGACCATGAGAGTGCCGCCAAATTCCGTTATATTAATTTTTATTATATAACGGAATATAAATATATATATGTATATATATATATATATATATATATATATATATATATATATATATATATATATATATATATATATATATATATATATATATATATATATATATATATATATATATATATATATATATATATATATATATATATATATATATATATATATATATATATATATATATATATATATATATATATATATATATATATATATATATATATATATATATATATATATATATATATATATATATATATATATATATATATATATATATATATATATATATATATATATATATATATATATATATATATATATATATATATATATATATATATATATATATATATATATATATATATATATATATGAGCAATTTCACGCAAGTTCAGCAAATTTTTGGGAAATTTTGACTTGACCCCTTTTAATTTTGGTTATTTTTTGTTTATAGATAGTCTTTCATAAATAAAAAATACAAGTTCTCTTAGAATTTTTTTTTTCGACCAGGGGTCTTCACAGGGTGCCCCTCAATTTTTTGTTATTTTGTGATGTGAGTGCATTTTAACGAGCGATTGTAGAAAAACTACTGAATCGATTTTCATAAATGATATGTCGTTGAATAGGTATTAGAACAAAGTTTTTAAAAATGTACACTGTTA
The DNA here is from genome assembly GCA_963693315.1 of Diogma glabrata. NCBI lineage: Eukaryota > Metazoa > Arthropoda > Insecta > Diptera > Cylindrotomidae > Diogma > Diogma glabrata. Next base: position 257,400,530 of record OY856186.1, read on the forward strand.
ATTTTTTGAAATAATTTTTAATGGTGTAACATAAGAAAAAAACGGTGTAATTGAAAAAAAGATGGCATAGCCTCTTTTGTTTTTTTTTTTTTTAAACTAAATTGAAGCTTATTTTATATCTAACCACTTGTGAAAGTTGAGGACACGCGTTATTTTTTGTTTTAAAGATAAAATTCGTTGTGCATATGACTGTCGGGAATCAGTTTTTTTTGTTCTGAAGGAAAATTATAAAAATGGCGTTATAAACTAAGAGATTTTTTTTTTATGTTAAATATCAAATATTTTATTATTAGATGAACTTTTTAAAATATTATAAAAATTATATATGTAGTACAATAAATAAAATAAATACAATTGTTAAAAATGATTTACTTATTTTACAAACAGAAGTTTCTTTTGAATAGGAAAGCACTTCTGCAATTATTTTCTTTGTATTAGATGGCATAAAAAATGAAATGTTTATTTATCACTTTTAGTAATCACTTGTCACTCTTATAAAAAATAATTTGACAGTCTTGACTGCAAACAAAAAAGCCGTATAAACAACTAAATCTATTTAGGAACTTTTGACTGGAGAAGTATTATGTTCGTATTATGTTATTATGGAATCATAAAGTAAAAGATTGTTTTTCAACATTAAATTACAAATATTTTATTATTGAATAAACTTTTTAAAATATCATACAAATTATATATGTGAAAATAAATATAGTTATTAAAAATTATTTACTTATTTTACATTCAAAAGTTTCTTTTGAGTTGGAAAACATTTTTGCATTTATTGTCTTAGTATCTACTGGTACAAAAGAATGAAATTTTTGAGTTCGACTTATAGTAATCGCATTTTTATATCGATTTTGTAATTTTTCTTTTGTTAATTGATATTCATTTTTATCGGCGTATCCAAAGTTCATGGTAGATTCCCATTTTAAAGCCCATTCGAAAAGTTTTTTTGGTGTATCAATAATATTATCTTCGCTCGCCATACTATAACGGTGTGCAGCACGCTTCAGTGTACCACCAATTCCATCACAAGGTCCCTTTCCATGGCTGGTAGCATGAAAATGCCATTCAGCGTCAACCTTAAATTAACTAATTAATTTATGCCACCATAAAGAAGACTTTAAGGTTGACGCTGAATGGCATTTTCATGCTACCAGCCATGGAAAGGGACCTTGTGATGGAATTGGTGGTACACTGAAGCGTGTTGCACACCGTTATAGTATGGCGAGCGAAGATAATATTATTGATACACCAAAAAAACTTTTCGAATGGGCTTTAAAATGGGAATCTACCATGAACTTTGGATACGCCGATAAAAATGAATATCAATTAACAAAAGAAAAATTACAAAATCGATATAAAAATGCGATTACTATAAGTCGAACTCAAAAATTTCATTCTTTTGTACCATTAGATACTAAGACAATAAATGCAAAAATGTTTTCCAACTCAAAAGAAACTTTTGAATGTAAAATAAGTAAATAATTTTTAATAACTATATTTATTTTCACATATATAATTTGTATGATATTTTAAAAAGTTTATTCAATAATAAAATATTTGTAATTTAATGTTGAAAAACAATCTTTTACTTTATGATTCCATAATAACATAATACGAACATAATACTTCTCCAGTCAAAAGTTCCTAAAAATTTATTTGGTTATACGGCTTTTTTGTTTGCAGTCAAGACTGTCAAATTATTTTTTATAAGAGTGACAAGTGATTACTAAAAGTGATAAATAAACATTTCATTTTTTATGCCATCTAATACAAAGAAAATAATTGCAGAAGTGCTTTCCTATTCAAAAGAAACTTCTGTTTGTAAAATAAGTAAATCATTTTTAACAATTGTATTTATTTTATTTATTGTACTACATATATAATTTTTATAATATTTTAAAAAGTTCATCTAATAATAAAATATTTGATATTTAACATAAAAAAAAAATCTCTTAGTTTATAACGCCATTTTTATAATTTTCCTTCAGAACAAAAAAAACTGATTCCCGACAGTCATATGCACAACGAATTTTATCTTTAAAACAAAAAATAACGCGTGTCCTCAACAAGTGGTTAGATATAAAATAAGCTTCAATTTAGTTTAAAAAAAAAAAAAAAAAAAAGAGGCTATGCCATCTTTTTTTCAATTACACCGTTTTTTTCTTATGTTACACCATTAAAAATTATTTCAAAAAATTAACAGTGTACATTTTTAAAAACTTTGTTCTAATACCTATTCAACGACATATCATTTATGAAAATCGATTCAGTAGTTTTTCTACAATCGCTCGTTAAAATGCACTCACATCACAAAATAACAAAAAATTGAGGGGCACCCTGTGAAGACCCCTGGTCGATTCTAAGAGAACTTGTATTTTTTATTTATCAAAGACTATCTATAAACAAAAAATAATCAAAATTAAAAGGGGTCAACTCAAAACGTTGTTGAATCTTCGTGAAATTGCTCATATATATATAAAGATATATATATATATATATATATATATATATATATATATATATATATATATATATATATATATATATATATATATATATATATATATATATATATATATATATATATATATATATATATATATATATATATATATATATATATATATATATATATATATATATATATATATATATATATATATATATATATATATATATATATATATATATATATATATATATATATATATATATATATATATATATATATATATATATATAGTAGGGTGGCACTTATTTGTATGGGTGATTTTTTTTTTGTATTTTGGCATGGCGCCGGCCGGAATTTTGTTCCTTTGGGTAATTTAAGGATACTGACAAAGTTTCACCACTCTACTACAATTTTAACACGTGGCGACTTTGATCCTTAAGTACGCTTACATACAAAATTTCTTGTAATTTTCACATAGTCGAGTCTGTATTAAAAACATAACCGTATAATAGTTTCTAAAGTATCATTTAATGTTTAAAAACAGGAATCTATTTTATAATGTTAACAAAATTATAAAGGCCTTTTCAAATCCTGCAATGTAGCAGATTTCGGATATTTCTTACGGTAGTCTTGAACGGTCTGAAAATCCATGAAATAAAATTAATTCTCATTCTATATATGCCTAAATTATCTTAAATTATTGCTTATTGTTTACCTTTAACAAACATTGTTTTTGATCTTCATCTTTAGCTGACTACCTTTGAACTACCTTTAAACAACTTACTATTTTTTGCGGTTCTTTGTATTCACTTAAGTTACTCCATGTGCATGGATGTGATTTT